>JANHFX010023864.1:0-61658 GCA_027560015.1 Chloroceryle amazona
TTATAATAATAAAATTATACAATAATGATAGAGGGAAATTTGTTAATATGGTTGTATAGACATAAGATGTGAGGACGGTGCGGCTGGGGGGGGGGGGGGGGGGGGGGGGGGGGGGGGGTTGAGCTTGATGAGAGCCTCAGTTTAGAAAATCCATAACATTTTTTTTCTTCCATGGCATTTTAGGCATGCAATTTATAATATGATTTGTTCAATGTATTTAAACTGTTCCCTCAACTAGTTCTCGTACATGGAAACTAGTGAAGCTAAGATTATGCAAACAAAGCAAGCAACGTATTTGAGTGGAAAGTTATAAGAAAAAACATGATAATATTCTGAAGGAGTCAGAGCACCTCCTTGAAATAAGAAATCTTCACTTGTTTCTTGATGTTGACCAACCTTGTCCTTCCCTATTTAACCTTGTGTGGTAACACCAGTTAACAGTTTCCTGGTTTGAGGTGATAGAAGGGACCCAATCTGTATTCTCCCCCTTCCATGCCCCAAGGCAGATGTCTTTATTCTCTGTGAACCCACTTTTAGGTCAATACTTCTTGGATCAGGAAGAAGCAATGTGTGGAGCAGGAGTAAATTCACATCTGCAGCAAACAGTCATATCCAGTTCCTAACCAGTACCTAATCTCTAACAAATCCCCTATTTGTGCCACATACTTGCACTGAATAGTGGCTCGTTAGGACTGGTGACTACCCCTTAAATTCAGCATACAAACTGGAGTAACAATAGCCTCTCCTAGTGATGTTGGCAAAAGGAAAGACTTGCAGGTTAACAAACTCCTCATGTGGCTTTCAGTCAAATCCTCCATTTTCTTTCAATATTAATTTTACTTTTTTCTTTTCAAAGTTCCTTTTATTGCATTTAAGAATGATGGGAAGAAATACTTGTCTTGCAGCTGCATTTCCCGATACCTGTGTGAATTCAGAGCAATGTGAAAAGGAGCCAAGTTCCAGTTCTGCATCACCTTTGTACCCTCTCTAGAATGACTTTGCAGAGGTATCATTAGCCTAGACAGAGCAACAAGGAACCAGAGTGATGTATTTACTGTGCTGCTAATGGGCCTGTGCTGTAACCCCGTGGAACTGCTGCTGCACAGTCTGCAGGCACTGGGTTTTTGACACAGCAGCATCACAGACTTGCTGGTAGGGGTACCTGCTTGATTGTCTGTCTTCCCTCTGGGGGAAAGTTTATAGCCTGCTGCCTTTTTGTAACATGACAGTTTAGAAATGCCAAAGACTGGAAATTGGACCAAATGTGCCATTCATAGAGTTACAAATGGGAATCATTTAAAGCTTAAAACATCTCCTGCTTTTCCTCTCATCTCTCTCTTCTAAAGGTCAAACTATTTGTATAGAAACATTAAGCCAGCTGTAGAGAGGTTGCAAGACCATTCCAGCTACTCTGATGTGATTTTTATCTCCCACCCTAACAGGCAATGTCAGTCATAATTAGTGTTGACCACAAATTCCTCACTGGGATGCAGTTTTCACATGATTAGGAATTAAACTATGTAGACTGCTGCTCTTGTGACTCTGTAGTTTTAATTAAAAGATTCAGGAATAAAAAAAAAACATAGTGAGAGATGATGACTGAGGTTATTTTTTTTATAGCTGTTGTCATCTTAAAGAAGAAAACACAAATAAAAGGGGGCTTCAGTAACCTGACAAGGGAAATGGCTGCCACAGATAGTGTGTCAGCAGGAAAAGCCCAGTTAGGCCAAAATCCTTTCCACGACCTTGATCACTGCTATAACTGTCCTAATCCCCAGTGGGTATGGTAACGATGCACAGCATAAGCCCACTATAGCCTAGCTCTGTTTCATGTAAGCAGATTATTACTGGGCTGATCAGTGCTCTTGGAAATCAAGAAAGTCTTGTTATTTCAGAGCAAAGCACAAGAAAGATGGAAGATGAAATAAATACTGCACAGTGCTGGGCAGAGACAGAAATCCACTATTGTAGTCCAGGAGAGTGACTTTGGATTTCTTCTTTTCTTTCAAGGGGCCTTTAATCTCTGGAATTCATCCTGAGAAACTTTCAAGGGATACAGTATTCAAAGGGAGGGTGGGGGGAGGCAAATTACATTTATAGGACTGGCATTAACTCTGGAAAAATAGATCTGTCTGCCTGTGGCAGGAGACTGTAAGCAGTGGCAATGCACCTGTGGATGTCCTCCATACCTGATCTCTGCTGGAGCTCTGAGGAGCTGGATGAGGTGACTGCCATGCAGAGATTTTATGAAACTGGCTCACTTTTGGAAACAGCAGCTGCTGTTAGTTAAACAATCCCATCTTCCCCTCAATCTTTTACTCAGTGATATACACTGATCTACAGTCAGTGTCACCTTCTGCTGGCACAGAGTGACCTTCATGTATGCTGATAGCTCAGAACTTGAGTTGTTCACATCTTTCAGTATTAGAGTTCATCTATAAATGTTCACCTTGATGACAGCACTCTGACATGGTTGGAGTGGTCTGCAGTTCCCAGTCTGCATCACTTGGCTCTTCTGGTTGATCTTCAGAGCTATCTCCAAGCAGAATGTCTATGAAATAAAGTTATAAGAAGAAAGGTCTCTCTGTTTTGAATACAGATGTGCAATTGTTATGAATGAAACATAAGTTTTGATTTCTCATTTGATTTTTAAGGGTAACTAATAATGAAATAAAAAATGTAATTTCTAAAAATTGAAATTGCTTACAATTTAAGGGTGGAACTGAAATGTTCTCTTCCAGCTTGTCTCTGAACACTTTATCCTCACTTGGTGCTCATTAACAGCAGTTCTTGAAAGCCTGTCAGCTCCCAGAGCTGACCCCTAGCACTCGCTTTCCTTCATTCAGTGGGAATTAGTCAGGACTACCTGAGGATAGTGAGAGGTGGATTTAACCACAGCCTGCCTAACTGTTAAGAAGGATCAGCCATAATACAGGGAAACAGAACTGAAGTTACAGATAGAGATCTGCTTCCATTTGAAAGTAGATTAAGTAAAAAGGGAAAAAAAAATCTGAAATATATTTTTAGAAAGCTAGAAACAGATGTGACTCTTCTCGTACGTTTCCAAGGAATTGTATCAAACAAACTCTTTCAAGCAGACAATATAATGGCCTATTAGAGAAACACAATGTCACTTGTAGGTGGCTAGAAGTACAGAGTAGGAAGATGATAGCATCACTAAATGGTTTTTTGAAAATTGTGAGGATGGGTGTTCACTGAAATATTTTCTGGCCGAGTGGAGATACAAGTGCAGATAGATGGGGGGCAGAAGGATGTTTTCCCATCAGTTCCTGAACTTTTATTCTGACTCTATCCAAAATTTGTGGGTTCCTTAATTAGGCTTCAACATTGTTCAGCTATGAACAGATAGTAAGCAAACATAGAGACAAGTGTCCATGTTTCTTTCTAGCTTTCTTTAAAGCAGTGTTCAGGATGCTATAATCTTGCTATCATTATGGAGGAGAGAGAAGGAAGAAAAAGCCACAAAAAAACCACCTCCACTTACCCCAAAAAACAACACCAAAACACACAAAAAAACCCACAAAAAATTCCAACAACAAACAAACAAAACCACACAACAACAACAAAGACCCAAAAAACCCCACCAACAAAGAACCAAAACCAGACAACTTCCAACAGTTTGTATTTTGGTGTGTAGGGAGGAGGTTTTTTCAGGTGTTCTTTTCTGATGGCACTATAGCAAATCAAGCATATCTGTAAAATGTGCTGCAAAATGCATGTAGCTTGGGGTTGTCTCTATTAATTTTAAAGGACTCAACTTGAAAAATCAGGAGTTATGTAGCTGTCACTGTACAGTGCTCTGCACTGACTCATATTGCCATGTTAGTTGGTGAACTATTCATCAAGAGTTAACTTGATAAGTGCATCACCTTAGCAACTAGAATATTAACATACTACAGCAGCAAAGTATAGCCAGTTTATACTTCGATTTCAGGCATAGGAGTTTGGGGTGTTGACATATGTGCTGTAGTGCTATGCAAGACTGGAATAAAAAGTAATGGTGAAGCTATAATATAATGCAATAATTATCTAATACCTAGGACGTTGTGGTGACTGGGATGATTTCCAAGTAAAAAAAAAAAAGGAAAAGAATATTTGAGCAGCTCACTTCATGTCTTCTTTCCACTTCTTTGTGTCACCTTCTTTAATTTTACATTTTATTTCTTCTTGATCAAAACCTCCCACAAGCTTTTTAGTAGTCCTTATTTTTTTCCTGTCATTCATGCATTTCATCCAATATGCAAAATATTGCATAAATGGAAAATACTTTTAAAGCAGCAAATGTAACAGGAGGCAGATACCTGGCAGAGCATAATCTAAGAGAATAAACAGAGCACTTAATCTGATTGACAGACAAATTTTGGTTTATTTTTTAGGGTGCTCGCTATTTTTCTACATATGGATCTGAAGTAGTGAGAAAACCACTGTCAAGTGCAGCATTGTCACCCAGGACAGCCCTGATTCCCCTTGTTTTACTGCTTGCTGCAGCTGTAGGTGCACTTTTCATGACTTCCTGTATTCCAGTGTGCCTAAAAAGTACTTAAAATGAGACACTCTATAAATTTAGAATGTACAACTATATATCAGTGCTGGGCAGACTTCTACAGCAGGTGACCTGTTATTATGGTATCCAGCTTTGGCCCAGAGTTGTGAATGTGACTGACCTCCACTTCTGTAAGATGAAGAAAACTACTTTTACATCAGTCTGTTTTCTCTAATTTTGAATTCAACTGGAAATCAATATGAGCATGAGTAAACTCTACAGCACCCAAATGGCCGCTCTAAAGCCAGATGGAATAGCTTCATAGAACTCTTACGGTGGTCAGTTGTGAGATGGCTTTGTTTCCATTATGGTTTTGCAGGGATCTTCAGAGCTATTGTCAGAAAAAAAAATAAATCTTCATTTGTCTCTTATGAAACATCTCTTTGTTTATACAGATATTGTACTTCTGGCGGTTGGGATCATGCTTCTAATTTCCTTTAAAGGAAAATATGATTTTTTTTTTTTACGTTATTGCTTGTTCACTCTAATCTTAGATGCCAAAGGCGAATCTTGAATTCTGCCATTTGAAGTCTCTCTTGGTGTATGTAATAAACATCTAAATTAAAAAAGAAGTATCTTGTATAATATATTTATGACATATTTAATGCTCTTTTGATGGCTTCTTTAATATTCTGTTCTGTTGATACCCACAGAACTCCACGCAGTTTCACAAACCAGTATAAGATCATCAACAAGGTGCAGATTTTCATATACAGAAATAAATGGCAAAGTAACTAGCAGTTCAGGGAGACACGCATCAGGAAGTTACAGCAGTGGCGTAAATTAAACGTGGTGCCAGTGTCTGGGTTTCTTAAGTGATACAAGTTCTGTACATGATGGTCACTGTATCATTGATAAAAAGGAGGATACTGTGTTACAGTTATGTTTTTAATATATCCTGGTCACTGTGCACTAAATATCCTACAACAAAGTCTCTCAAAGTGGTCAGAATGCAAAAATCCCCCTATCCAAATCTAAATTTTGGCAATTTTTTTTTTTTTTTAAATTTGTGCCTAGCCATGTTCTTGAACTTTTTCACATATAGGACTTGCCACTTTGGTACTGTGGAAAGAACAGAAAGTGAGACCCAGAGGGGCTGCCTAGGAGGCAGAAGTTAGAACGAAGTAGTTCTCATGGTGTGTTAGAAAAGCAGTTTGATGGAGAAGGAAATAACTGCCTCTACCAACATAAAGTGTTTGGAAATGAATGAGTGCAGCTGGATCAAAAACCAAGAGAGAAGAAATGTTTCATGCAGGTTTCCCAGTTCAGCTGATAGTATATCTTAAGGTATCTGTTACAACAAGCATTTCATTCTGAAAGTAACATTGGCAGATGCTAAAGGAAGCAGTTGACCTTATTGCTTTACTTTCTGTGAGGCACCTTTTCAGGCAAAGGAGGAGAGAGAACATCCCCTCATGCCCCTGCTGTAAGTAGCCAGGCCCTCACTGCTAACCATCTCTTCTTATTTTCTCTATCTTAAAAAACTTTTTCTTTGCCTCTTCTGTGCATCTTCAGAAAGAAAAGAAAGTCCCAGTACTGCAGCTTCATTTGGTGTAAATGTACTTCTTCCATGCAGGGCAAAGTAGTACTTGGCATCTGTGTTCATGAATTAGTGGCTCTGCTGACTTGTATGGATCCTGTAAAATCAGGTACACTCTGGTGGCAGTTTTCCTTGAAGAAAATGGTCCTGTTTTCATTCAAGTAAAAATAAGGCTAGAGAGAAAACATTTATTTTTGGAGGGGTAGGTGATGTGAGGTGGAAAGAAGTGAATTGCTTTTACTTACTTGTCAGAGTAGGAGGAAGGAATACAAATTTGAAGGACTGCTGCTTTCAGATTTGAGGGTGGCCTTCTGATTTTAAGTTGGGAATTGAAGAAGCACAGAATGTTAGAGGTTGGAAGGGACCCTGGAGATATGAGTCTAACCCCCTGCCAGAGCAGGACAAAACTATAGTAGATAACTCTGAAAGGTATCCAAACAGGTCTTGAAAGTCTCCAGGGAAGGAGACTCCACAGCCTTTCTAGGGAGTCTTTTCCAGTGCTCTGTAACCCTTACAGTAAAGAAGTTCTTCCTCATGTTCAGGTGGAACTTCCTGTACTCAAGCTTCATTCCATTGCCCCTCATCCTATCAAAAGGCACAAGTGAAAAGAGGTTGTCCCTGCCTTCTTCACAGCCAATCCTTGTGTATTTATAAATATTTATTAGATCCCCTCTTCAGTCTTCTCTCCAGACTAAAAAGCCCCAGGTCTCTCAGCCTTTCTTCATAAGACAAGTGTTCCAACCCCTTAATCATCCTTGTAGCCCTCTGTTGGATTCTCTCAAGTAGATCTCTGTCCCTCTTGACCTGGGGAGTCCAGAACTGGATGCAATACTCTAGGTGAGGTCTCACCAGGGCAGAGTAGAGGGGGAGAAGAACCTCACTCAATCTGCTGGACACACTCTTCTTAATGCACCCCAGGACACCATTGGCCTTCCTGGCCACAGGGGCACATGGATAACTTGTCTATCAGGACTCCTCCATGTCCTTCTCCATGGAGCTACTCACTAGAAGATTGTCTCCTAACCTGTACTGGTGCGTTTTATGTTCCTTCCCAGGTGCAGGACTCTGCACTTGCTCTTGTTGAACCTCATTAGGTTGTTCTTTGCCCAGCTCTCCAGTCTGTCCAAATCTTGCCTCTGATCACCACTCTTTGGGCTCTATTGCGTAGCCAGGTCTTAATCCATCTCGCTGTCCATTCTTCTACCCCACAATGCCTGAGCTTGCTCACAAGGATATTATGGGAGACTGTGTCAAAAGCCTTGATAAGGTCAAGGTAGATGACATCTGCCAGTCTCCCTGCATCTACTCATTTAGTCACAACATCATAGAAGGCTATCAGATTATTCAAGCACGACTTCCCCTTGGTAAATCCATGCTGACTAATCCTGATAGCCCTCTTCTCTTCCATGCAGTAGTAGCTTTCAACTAGCCTGGATGCTGTCTCTGACAGACCACTAATCTGATGGAAATTCTCTGCCCTAGTCAGATTTTCACAGGATTAGCATAAAATTAATTGAACTTTTTGTTTTGGGTTCAGCTGAAAGTGAATTCCCAGACATCTTGCACTTTGCATAAAGTTGAACAATGTTGCCTTCCTGTATAAACAGGATAGTTCCTTCAAGCATCACTATGTTATTTTTTTAATGTAATTTCATCAATGTAAACAGCTTTTTTATTTTTTTATTGCTTATTCCAGAAAAGAAAGCAACCAGAAAAACCGTTTCACCATTGCTAGAAAACACAATGATCTTATTTTTGAGGTTCTGAACACCTTGTTTGCCCATGACCTCAAAACAAGGACCTGAGTAGTAAGAAGAGCTGTGGTTTTATTGATTTCAGTTTTACAGAAGCATTAAAATTGAATGCTTTGTCATGGCTCCTTAGACCACCTACTTAACAAGAGTGATAGGTTTGTTGAAATTACTGCCTATTTCTTTTCCATTTAATGAGTTCCTTAACCTGATATATGTTCATCCTATGATACCTCTTAATCATACGAATATTTACCTTTCAATGAACCCTCAAGATCTGGGTTCTGTATATTAACCCCCATTCTAAAAACCATTCTAAAAACAATAGCTCTTGCAGGTATCTCTCACAAGTCAATGGCATGGGTAATTAGTGCTAAAGAACTACTTCTATTCCTGTTAGTGTCACTTAGACTCTTTGACAAAGACATAGGATAGTTGTTGGACATGCTTTAGGAGAGAAGCATCACTTTAGTAAACAATGCTGTTGTGGATGTGAAACAGTTTAATTATTAGGAAGCCTGGGTATTTTCCTTCCACTCCCATATCCATCTTCTAGTGTGGTTAGTTTGCTTTGCAAAGAAATTGTAAGAAGTATTAAAGGCTAAATCTGGTTTAAATTATCATATTCTGATAAATATAATCCTGACTTCTCTTGATCTCTCTCAGAGTAAAAGAAACAATAGGTTTGTGTTAATTCTGCTGCCAATAACTGTCTGTGAATACTAAAAGACTCTCAGGGGAAAGTGAGATGGAAAGGTGCAGAAAAAAACCATTTTATGGATGACTTCATTGTTTCCTTTAGGAAACTACCTCCTTGTAGGAAGTAAAGAACATAGTTTTGCAGAATTATGTGATGCTTAATCAAAGTCAAAACCTAGGAAGTGACTATAGTTGACAAACTAGCACAGTAAACTAGGTAAGTTGCATAGAAAAATGATTATGAGCGAATCACAATTAACAGGGCAGTTTGATGGTGTCCTTCTGTTTGTTTAGGAATAGGCTTAGTCAGGAACTGTGGGTTTATGATAGAACATTTTTAAAAATTATACCCCACAGAAATTCATAGCTCTAAGCTGCATCATGGGTTTCTGATTACAACTAGCATGGATTTATGAATTCATTTTCTGCAATTAATCATACACAAAGAAATCCTGATCTGTGTGATTTACAGCTTCAACTTTTCATCATAAATACAGGCTGATACCAGGAGTGCAAAGCTAGAATTCTTGAAGTCTTTGCCAGTGACAATGGTTTCCACTCAGATTATCAGCTTTTCCTAACGTGCTGATGTGTTAGGTTAATATTTAGCAAAAAGAAAATGTTTCTTTGTATGTTATTTTATTAGAAAAGGAGTTGCTTTGAAACGTGATTCTGTTCTTTTTACAATATTTCCCCCAATTTTATTAAAAAGTTTCAAGGTGCTCTAACTGCTAAGCTATTTTTAGCTGTGCTTTCTGAAGTAGTTCTATTTTCACATCTATTTCTTCTTTTATCTCTGAATACTTGGAATTGTTGTCTAAGTTCTCATGCATGCTACATGAAAGACATCTGTTTTCATATAAGATACAAATGTGTATCTGAAATACATGTTTGAGTCCAAATACACTTGTGGCCTAATAACCTTCACAATTTCCCTAGCACAAATTAAATTATTTACTTGCACCTTTTAGATTTACCATCTCTACAGCCTAAGGAAGATGTCTGTAGTTCCTCACTGCATGGAAGAACAGAAGTACCTCATTCTTTTTCTCTAATCCAGCTGTGGCAGCAGTAGATATCTGCATAGGCTGTGGGGAGCTATGCACAGAATAGCAGAGAGCCAAACTGAGCTATACCAAAGTCTGATTGGTCCAGCATCCCGTTTCTGACAGTGCTAAAATTTCTGAGAGCAAAAGCAGAACAAGTTTAGATGTATTCTCAACTTTCAATTTCATAAGCCCCAGTGTTGAATGCAGTGGGACAATCAACTCTCTTGACCAGCTGGCTACAATGTGTTTGGTGCACCCCAGGATGCTGTTTGCCTTCCTGGCTGCCAGGGCTCACTACCGACTCCTTTTGAGCCCCTGTCACCTAGCACCCCCAGACCTCTTTCTGTAGGGCTGCTCTCCAGCCACTCCTCTTACAGTTTATATTTGTGCCTGGCGTTACTCCATCCTAGGTGTAGAATACAGCATTTCAATTTGGTAAATTTTATCCTGTTAATTATAGCCCAGTGCTCCAATCTATCTAGATCCCTTTGTAAGCCAGTCAAGAGATGATTATCCTCCTGTACTCTATTGTTGATGCAGTCTCAACATGAGGAGGGCCAGTTAAGGAAGCATTTCTTTACTGAGAAACTGGTCAAACACTGGAGCAGGCTTCCTAGAGAGGTGGTTGATGCCCCAGGGTTGTCAGTGTTTAAGAGGCATTTGGACAGTGCCCTTAATAACATGCTCCAACCTTTGCTCAGCCCTGGATTGGTGAGGTAGTTGGATTAGATGATCTCTGTGTGTCCTTTTCAACTGAAAGTCTATTGTAGCCTCTTCTATTATAGTCTAACACTTTAGCTTAGGTGTTCCATGTATTTATAATGTCTCAACGGATTTACCCATGAACTTACCTGTCATTTTTTTACATTTGGTATAAAATTTTAATATCCACTACATACCATGGTAAATTATATAACTTAACTACACACTGTGGGAAGAATCCAGCCCTTCTTATTCTGAAGTAGGCAACTGGTAGCTTTATTGAAAGCACTGCAGCCCTTACACTGGGAGATGCAAGGAGCAATAGATTCCCATCTATCTATTCTCATCACTATACACAGATTTACAGATCTTTTTTATGCCTCTTTTCCTAGTTGAAAAGTCCTAATTTGTTCTTGTTGTGGGATTGTTGTGGGATTTTTGTGGTGTTTGTTTTTTGTTGTTGTTGTGTTTGTTTTTTGTTTGGTGGTTGGTTTTGTTTGGTTGTTTTTGTTCAGGGGTTGGTTTTCTTTTTTCCTGTTTCATTTTTTTGGGGGGGTGGTGTGGTTGGTTGGTTTGTTTTAAGCCATTGCATGTTTTAAATCATTGTTACTGTTCTTCTCAATCTCTCTGGAGGGAACAGGGAGGCCAGTGTTGTATATGGTGTTCCGTCATGATCGTGCACACTTGGAGAATGCTAGTATCCATCTTGCTATTTAATCCTTTCCTGATAATACCTAGCATTCAGTTTGCTTTTCTAACTACTACTAAGCATTGAGTGACTATCACCCCAAGAGCATTTTGTGATGGCTGGAAACCTATTGTTTGATGTGTGAATATAGGACTGTTTTCCCTATTTTTCTCACAGTTGCTTTAACTGTAACAAAGCTACTTTATTTCTCAACAACTTCATGAGAAAGCTCAGACATGCTTGCTTTTGTTTCAAGGGCTGAAAGTCAACTGTAGGATAAAAATGAAGAAGAATCCTTAAAGGGATAAAATCTGAGTTTAAGCTGATTTAATATTCTGTGATCTTCAATGGGCATCATATATTTTTTTAAACCCTTCTCAAAACTCTGAACTTGTCATATGTATCCATGACACTAAATGGTGCATATGGGCAGCTGTCAGTCTTTTGCTACATGTTCATGCATTAAATTTTATATACTGTTAGAGATGAAATGACATAGTTAAGAGTAGGCAGTCTTCCTTTCTAGTGTATTGAATACAAAATGCTGAAAAGCAGGGAAGGAAAATGAATATTTGAAAGACATAGGATTTAGACTGTGGTAGCAAATCTGGAAAAGAAGTTATGGTTTTGAGGATGGCAGGGACACAAACTTGTCAGGTGTGTTACTGAGACTATTCCTACACTCTTAAGTTGATGTGCTTTATCAAGGCCCCATCTGTATTACATGTGTACTTTTAAAGAAGAAGTGGAAAATATAAGGGAAGACAAAATGGTTTGCTGGCTTCTGGAAGCAGACAGATTTTTATAAAATCTTATAAATAGCTCTGTTCCCAGTGTACAGACTTACAGAAAGTTTGTTGGGTTTTTTTGCTATTCCTGCTTACAGACATCTGTTCACATTTTCTGGTGGGAATTCTGGGATTTAAACAGCCATCTGTTTCCTACTGTAATGGATCAACAACAAAGGAAAGTTTCTCAACTAACAAAAAAGAATCTTTGACTGATATAGAGGCACTGTTAAAACATATGCTACTTTTTCCTTTTAACCTTAGTCAAAATATTTTTCAGTCCATTTAGGTTACTTCAGTTTGCCAAAACAAACTGAGTAAAATGTTCAGCATTTCCTGCAGGGAGTCAAAACTCTAAATAAAGCTTCAGGTGTGATGCCATTGTGTATTTCTTCATGAGCATGGTGCTGAATTCTGCAGTCTAGTAAAGATGGATAAACTCAGAGGAGTTGTACTATGGGTTTATTCATTTGAACAAGATGGCAGAGAGGGGGGGGATGTACATGGATTTTACTCTGGAAAGCAAACCAGGCCCAACCTGCCTAGGAAGAAGGAACCTGGAAGCTGTATAGCTGTCTGTGTGTACCATTCCACTTAAGCCTGACTGGTCAGCATGAAGAATGAGGCTAACAGGGCTAGACAGTTTCTGGTGTGAGCTTACCTCTGCAATAATCAGAGTAGACATCCTTTGACAGGTTTATCGGCACTGTGTTCTGTATTAATTTCCTATAACCAGTAAATAATAAATATAATGTTAAAAGGGTCAGTCTTCCACCCCTCTCCCTCCCTTCTAAGGGCATTCAGAGTATCATTGACAGTGCTTTGTATTATGTGAATAATCATATTACACTTTCAAGATAAAATCTTTCCCTGAGCACTAAGGAAGATCTTCAAGGATTAATTCTGGGACTGATCTCCATTTAAAATATGTAGTATATATATTAAATGAACTGAAATGAAGTTAGAAGTTACCATCAATAGAGTAAGATTAAGACAGAGAAAAGCTATGATCACCTGGAATAACTTAGTGATAAAAAGGAGATATAATACAAGGTCCTAAGAATTTCTGCCACACACTAGACATTTTTTAAATGGAAGCTATGAATGTAAACATACATTAAATGATTCTGATTGTTGGATGCAGTTTTAAGTTGTACCTAGACATGTATTTCCATTGGTCACACACCTGTGGATACCAGGCAGACCTTTAAGGACATTCTTCATAAAGCACAAGAGCTTTTGATCCCTAGGTGTAGTAAATCAGTCAAACTGAAGGGCATGAAGGAACTGCACAGGCAGTGGAAGCAGAGACAAGTATCCCGAGAGGAGTAAAGGGGCACTGCTTGCTTGTGTAAGGATTGCATCAGGAAGGCCAAGGTGTGGCTGGAGCTGAACTTGGCAAGGGATGCAAAAAATAAGAAGGGTTTCTACAGGTATGTCAACCTGAAATGGAAGGTACCTCCCATGATAAGCAAGACTGGCAAGCTGGTAACAAGTGAGGAGAAGGCTGAGGTACTCGACAACATTTTTTGCCTCAATCTTCACTGGCAACCTCTCTTCTCACACCTCCAGAGTTGGACTACAAAACCTGGGGACCAGAGGAACAAAGTCCCTGTAAGAGAAGAACAAGTCTGTGACCACCCAAAGAAGCTGAACATAAATACTCTATGGGACCTGATGAGATGCATCCCAGATTCCATAGGGAATTGTCTGATGTCATTTCCAGGTCACTCTCCATGATATTTGAAAAGTGCTGGCAGTCAGGTGAAGTCCCTGGGGGCTGGAAAAAAGGGAAACATTGCACCCAATTTTAAAAAAGGTAGAAAGGAGGACCCTGGAAAAAAATGACCTGTCAGACTTGCATTTTTGCCTGGGAAGACCATGGAACAGATCCTCCTAGAAGCTATGCCAAGGCACATGGAAGACTGGGAGATGATTTGAGACGGCCAACATGGTTTCACTGAGGGCAAGTCCTGCCTGACCAAGCTAGTGGCCTTCTATGTTAGAGTGACTATACCAGTGGCCAGGGGAAGAGCTATGCATGTGATCTATCTGGACTTCTGTAAAGCCTTTCACATGTCCCCCCACAACATCCTTCACTCTAAATTGGAGAGAGATGGTTTTGATGGGTGGACTGTTTTGTGGATAACAAATTGTCTCCATGGTCACACGCAGAGAGTAGTGGTCAATGGCTTGAAGTCCAGATGGAGGTTGGTTACAAGTGGTGTACATCAGGGGTCTGTACTGGGACAGTGCTGCTTAATATCTTCATCAATGACTTAGTGGGATTGAGTGCACCCTCAGCTAGTTTGCAAACCATGCCAAGCTGAGTGGTGCAGTGGTGCCTGATGGACAGGATGCCATTCAGAAGGACCCGGACAAGGTTGAGAAGGGGGCTTGTGTGAACCTCGTGAGGTTCAAAAAGGCTTAGCACAAGGTTCTGTACATGGGTTGGGATGACCCTTGATATCAATACAGGCTGGGGATGAAGGGATTGAGAGAAGCCCTGTGGAGGAGTAATTGGGATGAAAAGATGGACATGAGCAGACAATGTGCACTTGTAGCTGAGAAAACCAACATTATCCTGCACTGTGTCGAAATGTGGCCAGCAGGTTGAGCGAGGTGATCCTCCCCCTCTACTCCACTTTGGTGAGACTTCACCTGGAGTACTGTGTCTATCTCAGCACAAGAAGGACATGGACTTGTCGGAGTGGGTCCAGAGGAGGGCCACAAAGATGATCCGATAGCTGGAACACCTCTCCTATGAAGAAAGGGTGAGAGTTGGGGTTGTTCAGCCTGGAGAAGAGATGGTTCTGGAGAGACCTTATGTCATAGTTAGAGGGGCCAGGACCAGTTTATCATTATGGGGTTAGAAGCAAAAACTGTGTATTCTATACTCTCTATGTCATTGCTCACGGGACGTTAACAAATCATTGTTAGCAGCTGCCCAGGACGAACTTTCACATCCAGCGGGAGGAGTCCTCACTGTTAATGGGACCATCAGTACCTTGCTCGTGACTCACAGATAACTCCCTCCGGGAGTTTAATGGGCAGTCCCGGACCCACCGCCCGGCTCACAGCAGGACATCAACCCGTTGGGAGATGTTCCGCCCAGGCGGGAGGAGCCGAGTGCTGCCACCCGGAGATGGTCTGGGGGCTCAGGTCAGCACGAGGGTCAGGCCCCGCCGGATTTCCGGATCCGTGGGGACCTGCTGGACCTGCCCCCAGCCCCCACCCATTTTTCTCCGGAGGATGGGAGCGGTCGGATCTTTCCAGAGGGACCCCTGCTTCAGCGGGACTGCTACCATCACCCCAGCCGGCAGTGTCGGGTTGTATAAGGACTCTTTTCGGGGTATTTCTTTGTACTGTTGCATTTCTTTTGTTTTCTATTTCTGACTTGAGTCTCTCGCTGGTTTGCTTTTCGAACCGTTACTCGTTATTGTAGCCTTTTAGTACTTAAAGGGGGCCTATAAGCCTTTTTAGAAGGAACTGTTGTGACAAGACAAGTAGTGATGGTTTAAACTGAAAGCGGGGACATTTAACTAGATATAAGGAAGACATTTTTTACAATGAGGATGTTGAAACACTGGAATAGGTTGCCCAGAGAGGTGGTAGAAGAACCATCCCTGGAAATATTCAACATCAGGTTTGAAGGGGCTCTGAGCAACCTGATCTAGTTGCAGATGTCCCTGCTTATGGCAGGAGGGGTTGACTAGATGACCTTTAAAGGTCCCTTCAAATGCCAAACATTTTATGATTCTGTACAGGATGTCTGTGTACCTTCTAATGTAGTGTATATTGGTGTTGTCACTGCACGTGGAAAGATAAATTCTGAACAAAGTAGAGAAGAGGTAGAAGGCTGGTCAGAAGGGTAGATCCTCTGATTTACAGGTGAGACTTAAAATTAAATTAGCATTGGCTAAAAAGAGATAAAGAAGAGATGGGTATGCCGTTCATAAATTCATCAGGAAGAATAAACTGTGAAGTAGTCTGGAAGGTGATGGTGGCACAAGAGCAATCTAGAAGGAGATAGCTATGAACATAATTTATGAAAGATATTTGATTCTGGAATAGCTTTTCAGTGGGAGTAGTATGAACAAACAACAGCCTTCAGAGAGACTTCTATCTGTTTATGAATGGGATTAAATAGTGTATCTTATGACAATGACCACAGTCACTTCCCATAAGAATTCGAGGGAGGTGTCACTGCTTCTCTGTGATGCTCTAGAGAAAAACTGGGAAATTCTTTGTGATGGACTTGCTTGCAGGCCATGAAAATGCATAAATTGCCTGGCTTTAGGTTTTCTATCGCATTTTTCAACCTTTTTCTCCTAATTTTTTTATTCTTTTTTTTTTTTTCTGTTATTGTTTGGGTTTTTTTTTTTAACCTGTTTTTCAGGCTCCATTTGCTGCTTATTTGTGTCCAGCTCTGGATGTGCAGTTGAATTGTTTGAAGATATCCTCTTCAAATGTCTTTTGCTCATGTTTCCTAGAGGACATCCCAAATTTTCTGGACACAGGAGTCCCTCTTTTGAGAGATATCTATGGTGTCTCTATCTCTTTCACTCCTGAACTGCACACTTTTAAAGCTACCTTATTAGTCACGTGGGGGCTAGTTTAACATCTAGCTAGATGACAATTATCCAGATATAATTCTTGGCTTTGAAAGAGCTTATAATAGCACATTATAAAACACCCCCCTCAAAATGTTGTGAATATGCTGTTTATTATTTTACTATGAATTTTTTATAAACTGCAGATCATCTATGTCCAGAATTCTTACAAGGCTGTTGACATTTTTAAGCCATGTGTCCTGTTCTCATAAGAGACCAAGTCTCCTGGTGCTTCTCATTATATGTCCATAATGGATTTTTCTCTGGGTAATTCTGGCTAGGGAGTTTGGGGGACCAAGGTTCCTACCTTATTAAGTCTTATGCAGTTGGGTAGTTTTTTGTGATGCAGATCCATACTTCATCTTACCTATACTCAGAGCTGGACCAAAAACCAGAAATTAAGCCCATCTTAGTCCAACAAAATTTTAAAAGTGCAAATTTGTGTAATTATTGAGGATAAAATTTCCACAGTCCACCCATTTGCTGGACTTGAACTTGGCAAACATAATTCAGAATCTCAAAACACAGTGAATGGCAGCTAAATAAAGTATTTTTCATGACAAACTCCAGTAAGTATATTGTTACTGGTGGGGCACAAAGATTAAGGCTGTCATGGCCAGCCTTATGTGAAAGATCAATGGAACAAAAAATAATTTTCTTTGCTTTCAAATTTTCTATAGGCAGGTCACACCATAACCTTTATGCTGCTTTTACATCTGTATGCCCAGGTGGGATTTGGCTGAGATTTGTGTTGTCACTCTAAAGTGTCCCCTTGCTAGAAAGTTTTACATATGGTCCTCTTTTCAGAACTACTTTATTTATGAGTGACACTAGCTCTACAATGATTAGAGGACCACCTTAAAGAAAGGATGTGCTATTCTACTTGGAAATGGGCATGTAATCTAGAGTTTTGAATGTAGCTGTTGACCTCTGAGGATTTAGATGGGATTTTTTTTAAAAAGCACTGACTTCTTCAAAGATCTGTTGTTTTCTTACCCACAAGATCACCCAGAAGTCAATATTAATTTTTAAATCTTGGCTACTGTTACTCATTATTTTTCTCTCTGTCCACTCAAAAAAATTATTCAGGTGCTTAATTATGGCAACAGTCACAGCTTGTCAGTTAGAAGACTGTTCACTCTGGAGTTGCTTAAAATCAGTGGTTGTTGGCCAGAGGATCTCAAGGCTACATGGGAGACCCCTCCCATGGGTATTAGTGATAGATGATTAGGTACATCTCTTGTCTAACCTCTTTGGTGTTGGGCCTAGGGAGAGGAAATAGGAAAAATGACCTTTTTTACTGCACATACAACAACCCAAAATATTTAGGAGGGAAATGGTATGCATCTGTTTCAATAAGCAAAACAAGACAATTAAAAGGGGGGGGGAAAAAAAAGCAAGCCCAAAGGAATTAAAAATACCATTAGATGAGACAAGTCCAAGATGCTACTGGGATTCATGTGCATTCACACATACCCTGACACTGAATTCTGAGTGGTTACTAGAGATTAACTGTCATTTCAAAACCACTAAAGTTGTCCATGCAAATCCACATTTAATATCCTACTGAGATGCATTTAAAACCCATTAGCAAGATAATATTCATATGCCTCATAGAAAGGGCATGAAAAGAGTAGATTTTTAAAGAGATGAACCCCTGCTTGTTTTGTTGTGAGCTTGCCTAAGGAAGGATGGAGAAAACATTTCACCATCTCTGACAGTACTGGTGAATGGGGCCAAAGGGCCAATATTTTGGCAACTAAGATTTGGCAAAGTAGTAAACCTTTTAATTCCTTCCTCTCAGGGGGACTAGAGAGCTGCTGCCCCTACCCAATTAAGCAACTTTTTCTGTGGAAACCCATTCACTTACTGTTCCAATGCTGGAACAGTCTATTCATGGTCTGTCTCAGGAAGAGGTCAGAAGATAGGGGTCACATGAAGATATCTAGCTGAGCCTGAATGGTTCCTAATATGTTCTGCTGAAATGTCTAGGGCCTGATCCCTTGCTGGTGATTGGAATCTTTAATTAATCTAAGCAAGGAAGGCTTGATTCTCTCTTACTCTCAACAGAAGAGGGATGGTCTCTTACACTTTAGCCAATTAATTTGTTACTACAGTGAGGCTTACTTGTTTCCCTAAACTGAGAGACAACTTGTCCTCTGCTTTGTGTGTGTTTTTCAGAGCATCACTTGTTATCATCTCTTCCCAACTACATCAGTCAATTTCTGTTGGAAACATTTTTTTTCTGGTTTCTCTATTTTGTTCTTCAAGTTCCTTCAACGCTCTTTCATTTGGTGTTATCTCAATGTTATGATTTCATTTACTTTATATAACCAACATAAAAGGTGCGTCCTTTTACTTTCTGCACCGCCAATGTGGTGCACAGGATCTAGCAACAGCCTTGGTCTGCACACCAGTCCTTGGTAATAACTCTAAACACAGAGTGTTTTTACTGCTGGAAGCAGAGACTGTCCGCAAAAACATGCCGTTAACTTCAGAAAGTGCAGTTACTTAGAAGAGACTGAGCTGATATGTAAAATCACTGGACAGACTCTATTTTGAACTCAAGACATTTCTGCAATGGGGTGTTTCATAATGAGGTTTTGGATATGGACACCATCCAGCCTACAATAAACAGTGGCATACTCATTGCTTGAGGGACAGTGAGCCAAATAGGGTGCCCTTAATTGCTAGAGTCAGAGGGGTCTCTCCCTCTTTGGTCCAGAAAAGAGAGAAACTGAGGGGATTGACAAGGGAAACTGGGGGAGCCATGGTCAACAGGGGTGCAGAACAAGGTACAGAGACCCTCACAGAAACAGAAAGATAAAGCACAATAGACAGAATTGCACATGCAGCAATTTCATGTCAAAGTCCGGTGGAGTGAAAAAGGGACATTTATCCAGCAGTGGAAGGAGTGGGGGAACACTTGATTTTATTTTTTTTTTTTCCTCAAATTAACAAAAAATATAATCGTTAGGAATGACCTGTACTTGTGTTTCCCTCTTGCAGTATTGTAACATTATTTCTGTTACAGTTTTTAGATGGCAAGATACTTTCTCACTAGACCTGTATATTGTTGGCAGCTCAAAGTGATTCCTAAGCTGAGTGCTCCTTTCAGACTGCAACAGAGACTACAGAATAGTTCTGTGCATTTTTTTTCCCTGTCTTGACACTTTAAGAGGCAATGACAAACTGTTTTCTTGACTTGGCTGGCAACAGAATTGGATCCTTACTTACCAAGAGTGATGTGGTCTTTTAGGTTGCACTCTTATTGATCCTATTAACTTTCTTAGCAATTCATGAATATTTATGCCAACATACAAAGCTACACAGTTCATTCAGTTCCCTTAGAGAGAAAGTTCCCTTAGACAGGGTTCAGTGAT
Organism: Chloroceryle amazona; assembly: GCA_027560015.1. Taxonomy (NCBI): domain Eukaryota; kingdom Metazoa; phylum Chordata; class Aves; order Coraciiformes; family Cerylidae; genus Chloroceryle; species Chloroceryle amazona. The sequence goes on from JANHFX010023864.1 coordinate 19,778, forward strand.
TTGCAGGCATCAAATATAGCATGTTTTTAAGCTCATGTATTTGTGCTAAGTCTCCATGTAAATATACAAGTGGTATGCTTTAGTATCTCTCCCTTTCTGTTTTCAGTTGAGTAGGTTGCCTAAAAGTGGACTTACTGTGATCTGAATCTTAGTCAAATTCTGATTTGCTTAATGAAAAAATCTGTGCTGTCCCATAGGGAGTCTTCATGGATTGGAAATGGAATGAATTTTAGACCTGCAGCAGGTTTTTGCTATAGTTGGAATAGATTATTTCTTTAATCTTGGTATCTTTTTTTTTTTTTTTAAGAAGGATTTCAAATGTTTGATGTATCATGGCAATATCCAGACTGGGGGTTGGATCCTTAAATATATGAGGAAATTCCACGTATAGTTGATTGAGGGCATCATGAATGCGACCTGAAACCATTCCTGTATACTCCTCATCCTTGTGCTTTTTGCAGTTTAAACCAGGAGCATTAAACTGAAGGGTTCCCCATATATGCAGCACTTTGATTAACATGCCCTTCTCGTTATCAGTAGCCTACTTGATTTCCATGCAGCTTTAGAAAATAATGTAACTTTTTATGCATGTAAGCAGCAGACTGGAGCTTGTGAAGTGTGTCAAAGACACTTGGAGCTATGCTACAGCTGTCATTTTCAGTACTGAAGATACCACTCCACATAGAAGCTGCAAAAATAGCAAAAGCACTTCCAGGCATCTGCACCGTCACAGCCTTTCTGCTGTTAGACATGCCCTTGTGTCTACCTGCACGCCTCTCCTGGCAGTAATTTTTGCTGGGGTGTGCTCTCACAGACAGGTTTCCGCCACAGATGGCGCTGAGGCATTGCCTTATGATGCATACTTTGGAGGTTTTCATTTGGTGTAGGAGTCTTCTGCTTAACTACTGGGGCTGAGCTGAAGCAATTAAAACTGCACAATTAGAAAGAAGGGCTGGCTGGGAATGAAACCCACAGAAACCAGCCTGCTACTGCAGTGGTTTCACAGCTGACTGCATAAGTGGATATCTGACACAACAAATGCTGCTTTGAGCTCTGTTCTCTGCTGAGCCATGGCAGTGATTCCATGGAGGCTTGCTTGTGGGTCTTTATTATTAAAGACTTCTGATTAGAAAAATTAAACCAGCAATGTTCTGACTACTCAGAATCTGCCTTTGCAGAAATGAAGGAAATAAGGAGGTAAAGACTAACAGGGAGTAAGATACTGGGGATTGCTCTGTTGATTGTTTCTTAGTAAGCTCATGAACTCTATCATTCTCCTGCTCCATAAGGGGGGGAAATCATAAAATGCAGGGAATGCTGAGAGTGTTTGCTAAGTCTGTGTTTCACAGATTAAAAGTGATCTTCAGAGGTGGAACTGTGAAATGGTTATTCAAACAGGGGGGTGGAAAAAAAAAGGACACTGGACACTTGCTTCTCTCCAGAAACCCAGACTTGCAAACTCTAAGATGGCTGGTGAATATTCCAAAGTCTGTCCATTAAAATAAAATTTTGCAAAATCTCTTTAAACTGTACAAAAGAGGCTGGGTGGAGGAGAATTGAATTCAGCACAAAGGCTGGAGGAAGAATTAGAGAAGACAAAGGAGCAAGAGGTGATGCTGTGTGTTGATGTTCTGAAAGAGTAAAGAAGCAGGCACTGCAGATCAGTTAAAGGGAACAGAAAACCAAAAAAATTTCTTTTACTCTTACCTCGGTTTTATTTGAAATAAATTTTAATCTCACCCTTTCCAAGGTCACAGTGTATCAATAGTCTTGACAAAAGTCCAGGTCCAGGCATTGAAATGTTTTCTACTTGTCCTAATACAGATGTCATGAGATGACTGGACTGTTGCAGGAGTGCAGTGGTCCCAGTTAAAATAATCTCCTACTGTATGACAACAGATGAAAAACTTGGAAGTCTTTCTTACCTTAATAGCTAGTATCTTACATGCACTATTGTCTGAGATACTGCAGCCCTGTTTTGATATCAAGATTAGAAATAACGGATCTATCAACATGAGAAAAGACTTCTTGTCAGCCTAGTGCAGAAAAGCACATTAGAGACAGGAAAACAAAAGCTGTCATTTTACAGGGAAAACAATCCAATGTTGTTGTTCTTTTTTAGTGAAAAAGATAATGATAATCATTTTGCCCCTTTAAAGACATTATTGCCTTTGCCCCTCTTCTTAATTATGTATTTGGAGCCTGTGAATCTATCTGATGAACACTGAAACCGTCACTTTCCTTAGTGGCAGCTGGAACTTATGCCACTTTCACAGTAAGCCTACTTCAATATTAATTCAAAAAGGATTTTGCGCTTTTAGTAGGAGAGATATGGAGAAATTTGTCTGAAAGCAGAATTTTAGTAGCTTAGTGTATCTGGGCTGTCAGATGGTAGCTTGCTCTTAGCCTGTCAGTACAGCAAGTACCTGAAAGTGTAATGTAGTAGTTTCTCCCGTCACACACACATTCACAAAAGGACATATGGGCGAAATGGTGCGAGGAAAAGCAGGAGAAAGCTATTTCAAAATCATACCATAGGCAGTCCATCAGTTGCTAGAGTTATTTAAGGAAGTGATGACATAAATGCTGCATTTGGCCTCTGATCTCTTAATGCAAGCTCCTTTAGACAGACTTTTACCTTCTTCCTTTCCTTGTCAGTGTATGTATTTTTGTGTTTTCCTCTTCTACAGTGACTTAGAGAGTTTTTTCCTCCCAGGAATGGCAGTCACGACTCCATTCCAAAAAAGCCTAAAGGAATATCCATTGCCATGAATTTTTAGACCCAGATACATGATGAAAGAAAAATGAGATTGTAGGAGGGGAGAGAGGGCTCAGAATTAATTAACTTTATTGAAAAAGAGTCTTCCAGGAATTTTTAAATTAGATGTACAAGATGATCCATTTTATGAAAAATGAGGCTTCCGTGAATACTTACGGCTGTCTGGGCTCTCTGACCAGTATTGGTCGCACTCTTTGATCTTAGAGAGGGAGCATCTGGGAAGCCTTGCCAGCTGGAACACAGGGCAGGTGAAGACCTCCTCTTCCCTGTACTGGGAAAGGGACTGAGGCAGCAGAGAGGAGCATTGTGGTTAGACAGAGAGAGCCTTGGCACAGCACTAAAGATAGCTTTTTTTTCTTTTAATTTTTCTGGCAAAACTAAATACAGCACAGCAAAATAACCTTTTCTGACAGTTTCTGAGCTAAGTTCACAACTATAGCTCGAAGCTCATGGCAGTGCAACTTAACTGATGTTTTCCAGCAGCATGGTAGTGGAAAAGTCAAAGCAGTTAAGTGACAGTGCTAATAGCATACAATTATGTAACCCTTTTTCAAAAATGCTGTCGCTCTTTCAGGTAGATAAGCTGGAGTGAGGGTTGTCTGAAATTCTTGTCCTCTTGATGTAGACAGTATAATGAATAATATAGTCCACCATATTATTGTTTATTATAGGTTTCTTTCCCCAGACATTGCTGTTTTTAATGCAGACTCAAGGACCACTGTTTTTGTCAGTGTTGTGCTCCTTATTTTATCTACTTTGAATAAACTGCTTATATCTCTGATTCTATCGTGTAGATGTTCTTCGATGTAGATGTTTGAATTTAAATTTCTGTTAAAGGTAGAGGGTATGGAGAGCAAGGGGGAGGAGAGCCCTGAGGAATTATGTCATGGAGAATGACAGAGACTGTCACAAGTTCAGGGTGCCTTGGTGTACTGCAGACCTTGGCTGTGTGACCCTGTGTAGAGCAGAAAGGATGTGATGTGTTTCTTGACAGTGTTTCAGTTCTGTGCTATATGATTCTGTTATTTTTGGCAGACACTAGAATGTCAGCTAATATTCTCTATTTTGGAAGCAGAGTTGTGAATATAGATGTCAGACATTGCTTCTTGTAGGTTTTCTATTCTCTCCAATCTTCTACCATTTTCAGACTGTTTTGGTTATGAAATCTCTTGCTGACTGAAGCAATCCAGAGATTTCAGTCTGAGGAAAACACTTCAAAAAGGCCAGAAATTCTGTGGGGCTTTGAGTGGAAATGGGTCCTTTTGCTTCTATTAGGAGGCTTTAGCATCTTCTGTCAATTGGACTAGAAACCCTAGGATATCCTAGCAGGGGTTGACCTTGTGGATAGCAAGCTGGTTGATATCTTTATTCTGTCAGTTCTTCATCTGAGCTCTCTCTGTATGAGAGAACAGGCTGTTGGAAAACAATTAGCTGAAGTAGCTCATCCTAATAATATGCTATGTGTGGACAGGATCGTAATCTAGTGGAGAGTTTAGTTTTGCTCTTGGAGAGCATCCTGGGGAGATGTAAACCATTCTTACCTGAGGAAGCCTATGTTTTCACTTGACTATTACCAGGGATAATTAAACTAATGATGGATTGCACCTTAATGGCAGCCATACATCTGTCATGAAGTACTCCCCTCAGACACCTTAAGATATCTGGTATCTTTGGTAATCCCTTCATTTTTGTCTACCTTTGAAACAGTTTATTACACCCTTCACAGCACAACTATCTCATTATGAAGCCTAATCATTATTGCATAATTTGAACTATTAATAGGGTAACACAATTAATGAATGTGTAGTTTTTCACTGACTGCTGTGTTAATATAAACCCTGGAAAATGTGGATTTTCTATTAAAACTGGTAGTTTATTTGTTCTCCCCACTCCCAGACTAAATTTTATAATGTTATAATGCTTTTAACTGCTTCATACTTCACAGATGATTGTAGGAGCCTTGGTAGGTAGCTGGTTGAAAAGCACCCTTCTCCTCATAATCCCCCTTTCCTCCCTTCCTTCACTACAAACAGCTCGTGTATATCTCTGTATCTGCCCTCTGTATTGAGGGAAGTAACTTTGGAGTAAATGTAAACTGATGTAGCAAGAGTTTTAGAAAACAAATATTAGCCAATGGATGGAGTACTAGGCTAACATTGAAGAAATCTACACTGTCTTAGACTATGCAAGGTGGTTTACAATGAAATTTTACAAAGAAAGTGCTAAAACTGGTTATGCATTCCTTATTTATTGTGTTAGACTTTAGTCAAAGTGTGCTCAGTTTTAAAGAGAAAGGAAATGTGTGAATCAGTCATCCCAAGAACTCACTTTGGGACTTGGAGGTCAAACTGGTGCATTAATTTACCTTTCATCACCAACACCAGACATTTTCACTGGCAAAGTCATACAGTCATCCCATGTTTTCCACCTTTACAGCCCTGACTATTCAAATGAAAGCCTCATCTATATGGCATATATGGCTTTGTCCATAATGATTATTTATTCTGTGTACTATGCTTTCATATTTTGAGGAATTAGCTGCATATAGCCCTGGGTAAACAAAGGCAGAGATCAAAGAGTGTCAGAGGCAGTGCAGGTTACTGAATTGGAACTTCTGATGCCTTCAGTAGTTGCTATGGGTACTTACCAGGTTTAAATTACTCCTGAAATGCTAACTCAGATGCAGTTGGGGTGCCATTAAAATGTACTAATAGAATATGTTTTTCACTGTGTGACGTCAAGGCGGATGACTACAGCTCATATGACCTGTGCTATGTCCTGTGCCAGTCCAGAGGAGACAGAAGAACTTTTTATTTTAGCATAATTTATTGAGCTAGAGCTTAGAGTAAGGCCATAAAGCTACCTAAGTGGTCTCTACCTGTTAAAGACATCTTGTGAACAGCAGCTCTTGACTGTTCACAGAGGGGAGGGCCTGGCAGGGTGCAATACCCTGCTTTGGAATTTTGCCCTGTTACACCTGTGGCTGTGAATCTGCACAGATGCAGTGGGATTGGGGCTCATGGAGAGTAATTTGGCTCAGCAGGTGAAACTGAGGCATGTGCTAATGTGTCAGAATTTATACATTCAGACGAGCCCTAGTTTCCTCACCTGTAGCTGTGTTGGCTTTGCAGCACACACAGGACCAGCAGGCACTTCAGTGAGTCAGTTCAGCAAAGATGCTGCTGCTTTTGGAAAGCAAGTATTTACAGCAGGCAGATGCCATCTTTACATAATGTAATTGTCATGCATGGAGACTGAAGGGTAAGTTGGCTGAAGGAGAAGATACAGCTAAAAGTTCAGAGTGCATCAGCATTTGTACCTACATTGTGTTTGCAACTTCAGGTGTGGGAATGTGCAGCCTGATTCAAGAGGGTGGTGGGTCCCATCCGTTTACTCTAGGCACTCTGAGCCTTGGTGCTTGCATGTGTGTAATTGTCTTTGTTAAGAGCACAAATGTATGTGTGGTGCTGCTTGTTACTGCAGAAAGGCAGGTAATGTGTTTCTACTTATTTTAGTAAAATGAAAAGTTCTTTTGGGTGGAGATCTAAGGTGAGTTTAGAATGAAATCTGTCTAGAAGGACTGTCTTGGAGCTTACTTTGGAGAAGGCAGGAGGAGGCTGATGTTCTTAACCTATTTTCACAAGGGTGGTGTTAATTAATGAAGATTAAAATGATGGTTTGCAGTAGAAAGCAAATAATCTCTTGCTGTTACAAAGTCTCCAAACTACCATATCTGGAAATATAAGCATAATTGAATACTTGATAGTTTCTGTGTTTATTAATAAAGGAATTTATAATTAATAAAGGAGAATAGCAGTTGCTTACTAATTCTACAGTATATGCAGAATCACTGCGAATAAGCTTCAGACTTGCTTTTATTGTGTCAGCTGTCTGTACACTAGTGTCACTTTTGTTTTAGACTATTGGTGATTGTTTCTGTGTATTTTCAGTTAATTGTTAGGTTGCTATTTCCTCGGTCTATACAGAAGCTCACTTCTTTTCTTTTGCACTGAAATGGTAGAGGGGTGTTTGGGCAAGCACATAAAGCAATTCACTGATTATGTTACCAAAGTATCTATACAGTTTACAGTTCCTGGTGCATAAAGGAACGTTCCTGGCAAGCTGACACATCATTGTTATTCTGTTTCAAGGAAATTTCCAAATTAGGTAGGAAGATAAAACTTCTTGAAAGGCTGGAAGGAATGGTCTGAAAATCAAAGCTCACATTGTAATGTAAGTAGAAATTCATCTTGCAGAGTGACTATGCCTGATGTGAGAGTCCTACTGTGTGTATGTACTTCTGAACTGTTGAGTTCAGTGTAGGATGATAAACTAATGTAAGCATGCTGAATTTAGAGGTTAAACAGCATTGTATATGTATTATTGAGCACAGACAACTATGCACCTAAATTTATATTCTGCCAAATAATAGTTATTTTATATGAACTCTTGGCACTTGTCAATGTTTAATTTAGATGGTGCTCTTGCATACAATATTCCCTCTAGTTTTCTTGTACTAGGCCTGAGTTAAAAGGAGTTTTAAGTGTGGTTTGTTTTTCATTTCTAGTACTATACACGTGTGATAGGTTTAAATTAACAAGTCTGTGTATGGTGAATAATTTAACTATGAGATTATAGATGTACTTTGCATGTCTGAACAAATGTATTGGTGGATAGTTTTTGTGAAGCTCAGTGTGATTGTTGTTATTGTGCTCTAAGCTACTTCATAAAATTGTTTTTTCAAGAATATGCTTAAATAACTGAGATTTAAGGATAACAGCATCTAGCGTAAATATGGTGAAGGGAGATCTCTTCATGTCTGTAGCTTTTTCTTTTTTTCTGAGATCTGGTTGCTTTTCCTAGAATTTTGGCTCATCGCTGCTTTTTGAAGCAAGCAAGACTGAAGCACAGAACTTTGCTTCTTCAACCAGAAAGATTCATGGCCATCTGTTTAATGGCTACTTTGTAAAAGTGACTATTTATTAGATATAAGTAAAAAAACACTCTCGAAAAACATTATTGAAAAGACACTTATGTGGAAAGAGGTGTCACTGATGTCAGACTGTACAGCTCTTTGCCACCATAAAGGCAAATTGCTTAAAGTGGCTTATACATAGAAGGTTGCTGAGGTGAGGGAGTGCTTTGTAATTAGGCCTGTGTCAGCCACAGTTGAGTACCTCTCTCAAAGCACTGTTTGTGTGTGGGGAGTGATTGGTACAGTGGCTTTTCAATGAATGTAGATTACAAAGAGGGATGTAAACATCAGGAAAGGGATTGTCTTCCAAGATGGGGGCTACTTTTATCCTGCTTCTGTAACTATGCAAATGCTCCTGGAATCTCTTGTCTGCAGCAGTAATGTCACTATTCCCTCTATTCCACTCAGTAAGTAGATGAGATTTGCAAATTTATTGCTGATTGCTTTTTGAAAAGTTGACTTTTTCCCTAAGTTCTATCTCCTGCTTTTAAGACAATTTGAGAAAATTGGGAGGTTTGATTCTTTCTGTGCTGCATATATCTTTATGCTAACTACCTGAACCTGACACAATCGAATGTATGTTCGACTAGCATTTCATATCACTTACAGTTGATAGAATGATGATATACAAGGTCTGTAGATGACACCAAACACATTAGACTTTTTTCTTTTTTTGATATTCAAGAATTATGGAATTTTATATCATTATTATGACTAGTATACATTTGGACCTGAAATAGTCCTCTTGCGAAGGAGAAAGTTTATGTATCCAAGAGATAGGTAGGACTTCTCTAATTGACACTTCCTCTGTGTGTGTAAACTGGAAGGAAAGTTGAAAGTTACTAGGGATGACAACTGTACAAATCTCAGACCATCACCAGTTTTGTTCTACACAGTTCAAATGTTTTAAGTCACCATGTGCTCATTCCATCTGAGGAAAATTGACCCACTAATTTGTATATTGAAGCAGCATAATTTGCTTGGAGGTTGTCTATACAGAACAAAATTTAAATGTTCAGCAGTACAAGGGACATGAAATCTGTCATACTGCTGGAAAAAGCCTTCTAAAAAGGCCTCAAGAGATACTAATGAACAAAAAAGTGAGTAACAGGCTATTAAAAAGTGATCTTGATGACACAGCCTCTGTGGAGCATGAATGCCTCTATCAAAAGCTTCTGTCTAGGTTGTTGTTTTTTTTTTTCTGTTCATGTTTTTCAAGGGCATGATTGTAAAAGTTCTGAAGTCATTGCTTGTAATGAGAGGACTTTGGATCCCATCTAAATGTTATATTTTAGTTTGTAAGTGAGCAGGCAAGATTCTTAATTCTTGGACTTGATGGCTGTATGAATAACCAAATAATGTTTCTGTTGTTAATATGTATTTTGCTTGATGATGTTTTGAAGATATAGGCAATTGTTACTCTGAGGCCTTATTCTTATTGTGCTGTGCAACAGGTGACGTGCGAGTTGTAGTAGTTTAGGTACTGAAGGCAAACATAATACTTCTGGATACTAAAAATATGTGAAATTTATCTGGGATTGCAGTCTTGTTTTTCTGAATCAAATCACACATGGATTTTCAGAGATGAGTTGGACAAACCTCCCTACTTAGTAACTCAGACTTTCTACCTTCCCAAGTACTGATGGTGACAATAAATATTTATTTTAAAAAAATTATTATTAGCGTGCTGTATGGAATATTTCCAAGCTTTTCATTGCAATTGGAAACTTTGTGCTGAAAGAAGAGTTGCTTAATTAACAGCTGGGCTCCAAAGTATGGATTTTTATCCATGTACCACCAGATGTAGGAAGTGTCACAATAAAAGCTATGTAATATCCAACATGAAATCATCCCTTTCTCCGCAGCTGTTATGCACTCAACTTCCTTCCTTTGAAGTTTGTAGAGGAACTTTGAATGGTTTGGATGGACATTAGAGCAATGTAACATCCTGGGCAGAACTGAGACTTATTCACAAATAACCTAATCTTTACCTTGCCAATTCTATAAGATTTTATTCGTTCAGATGAAATCAGAACAGTATTAATTTTCTTTAATCACTGGGGTTTTTTCATATACCTAGTAAGATTTTTTTTTCATCCATTTGTTATTATGCAGACTCTAAATATTGTGTTTGATTAGGCCTCTAGTTACTGTCTCCAGTTATTTCAGATGAGCTTGTCTTCTGGTCTTCTGTTTTTTTTGTATTGTCTTGTCTCCAGCTTGCAAAGCTGTGGCTAAAATACTTGTGCATTCTTCCAAGGTGTTTCACATATCAGAGATGAGGTACTAATTAATTTAGCAGGTGGTGTTATTTTGAGATGGCAGTGAAATCATGTGTCTCTTAGGAGTAAATCAAGGAAAAAAATCCTTCTTCCTGTCTCTTTTAAGCTATCCAGCTCTCCCCAGGCTCCACTAAATATTTAGAGCTAATATATACTATTTGAGAGACACATTGACAAACTTGTCAACTGTAGAGTGGGAAGAAAGTGTATCTAATGTGGTGGACTTTACAAAATAGAAATGTGCAAGTTTCCCTTAGTTATGACTCAATACATATAATCTAAAGAGTACAAGACATCAATACTTTCTAGAGTGTTTGTAGGAAGATCATAGTGTGTATCCAGCAAAAAGGTCATGTTTGTTACAAGCTTAACTAAGAGCTCGAGACAGTCAAAGATCCCAATATTGTAAACAGCTAACTTGTTATAAGTGAATTCTGAGTTCAGACAAAACTGTTCTGGCATTTACTACTGGCTAATTTTGCCAAGGCTGTGCATGGGCAGAGAGTTTTTACCATCTGTATGTTACTCCAAGACTGGGAATCAAGAAGTGTGTATTTCTGGTGTAGAAGTTAGGTATTAAGTTCAGTTTAAGGCAATGATAGCAGTTACAACAAATCGGTCTCAGGTGCAACTTTTTCTTGTCTGTCTGTTGTGTGTCCCCCCCCCCAATTACCATCTGTCTTTCCCCATCCTATCACAGGGCACAAGTAAAAAGAGGTTGTCCCTCTCTTCTTGATGCCTGGCCCTCATGTATTTATAGCTATTTATTAGATCCCCTCTCAGTCTTCTCCTCTCCAGACTAAAAAGCCCCAGGTCTCTCAGCCTTTCCTCATAAGGCACGTGTTCCAGTCCCTTCTTAGTCATCCTCATAGCCTTCCATTGGACTCTCAAGTAGATCTCTGTCCCTCTGGAACTGGGAAGCCCAGAACTGGATTCAGTACTCCAGGTGAGGTCTCACCAGGGCAGAGCAGGGGGGGAGGAGAACCTCCTTTGATCTGCTGGACACACTCTTGTTAATGCACCCAAAAAAGTGATACAACAAATGAGCTTGAAAGCATACAGGCATATTTTGTGCTACAGATAGGCTTGACATTGTTTAGTGACCTTAATTCTCCATTTTTTAAAAAGTAGTGACTAATGTTGACCCCCTTGTAAAGTGCTTACAGGCCTGCTGGTGGCAGGTGTTATGGAAGAGCTACATGCAGCTAATATCCTCATGGAGCATGAAGGGGGTATATTGGGTAATATGTTGTCATTCCTCTATTAAAAAGTACAGTATGGCATCTTGTTTTGAGAGAGATGGAGCACTGGCCTCTAAAGTGAGGTGTGTGCACAATGATCCATCGGGGTGTCAGAGAAAATATTGGAACTTCTACTTATGGGTTTTTTTAGATAAATATTAAGAACAAAGTTAAGATTTACTAATATTTAATATGTGGCTTGACACTGGTGCCCTTATTTGGTTCATATGTCAGACAGTCACATATAAGGTATGGTACACAAAGTATCCTGAGAGAAGAGTGGATGCTTAAAACCAGAGAGGTTGACAGTGGCACACTCATTAATTTTAAGCATATTGTGAGGTATTACGGTTTGTGTGTGTCTGGTTAAGGGGATTTAAACATTATTTTATCTAGTTTTTAACTAATAAAATAGACAAGTGTCTTAAAGATCCCTGCAGGAAAACTGTGCAGAGAAACTGTGGATTGAATGCAATACTAATAATATGAGCACAAGTGAACAACAAGAAAATGTCAGAGCTGGCACTTCTCTTACTCTTACTAGATCTCTTTTAGCCACATTATGTGGTAAAAGCAATAATGTCATAATCAGATCTGACAAGAGCTTGGCCAAAAACATTCTGAAATTATCAATATCAAAATAAGTTGAACTTTGAACCAGACCTTTGAGTTGCTGCATCACAAGTTGTTAAACCAAGACTGTAAAAAATAATGGAGCATATTTGATCCCATAATGCTCCCTGAAAACAAATTTTAGAAATTATAACATCTGGGGGGAGAGCAAAACGGGGAACTGTTAAACAGTATTTAAATTTTTTTTTAGTTATTTTATCTTCATCCTTTTAAAATGTTGTGCGTGTTTTAAAATGTACATAATGTATTAGTACAGTGGTATCTATATGTAATTTTTAAAGAAATAATTATACGTATATTGGAGGTGCATAGGCATACATGATCAGAAAATATGAAGCCCACTGATCTAAAGAATAGACACGTTAACAGTAAATAACAATTAGATCATTGGCCTTCATTCATTTGTTGTCCTACAACACTCTAGACTATTGTTGCTTTGGGTAAACTGAAATTTGCCTGTGGTTGACCAGTTTGATTCCCATGGGCTGTTCCGGAGTTGAAGCAGTTGTGTCAAGTACAGAACACAGTGTCCTGTGTTCCACCGAGGCACTTGCGTGGTGTCTGAGTAATTAATTTGTCTAAAAAGCCTATGTATTAACTTCTGGGGGTTGTTTTTGAGTTCATTAACGTCCTTTTTTAGGTTTTAGCTTTTTTAAGTTAATGCCTTTGACTGGAGTGATTAACACTAACCTTGGTGCCTGTGGTAAGGTTGAAATGACATAAAATATTTTGGAACACAAACTTTGTCGTGGTCCTCATTATGTGCAAAAACCACTGTACAGGTTGGCCAAGGACACCTTGATTAGTCTGTAATATTCTTCTATTAACAGTTTCTTTTTTCCCCCAGTGATAGATATTTATTAATGCAAGGCATCTAATGAAGATTTATTTCTTCTAGAGAGCTATATACGTGCTCGGGTATTTCTGATTATATAGCAACTTTTGAACCAACAGTAAAAGACTAATGAACTGAGGAAAGATGTGGAAATTTAAAACTTTGCCAACTCTGAATGTATACCATGATGCTTTTTATGTTGGTTCTACGTGAATGAATGTATAATCATGTATTTCCATGTGAATATGAAACATTACTCTGTGATAATGAGTTAGATGTTATATTTTGAAAGCATTGCACAGAGAAATGTCATTTCATGTTCATTTCAGCTAACATCTCTTTTAATAGTCTTATTTCTGCCATTTTTTTTCCTCTGTAAAAGTCTAATGTTATTTCTACATGTGTGTGAAGTACATTGAAAACTCCATTTATTAAGGCCACAACTTTGCATGCTCCCAAACTAATTCTAAAATATGAACTATAGGTGTGCAAGTTACGGCCTGAGACACCAGATTTCCTTGATACAGTTATAGTTTCTGGGCAACAAAATTCCTTCACCAGGAATAATAATGACAAGAGTAGGAAATACTTCATTAAGTGGTTGTTTGTTTGTTTGTTTTTTTGTGGGGGGGTTGTTTTTGTTTTTGTTTTGTAACTGCTTTTTCTAATAGTTTCCATTATTTTTGGTATGCTCTATTCAGAGGAAGTGGGAATGTGGGCCTAAGTCATACTTACACCCATAGATAACCAATGCTTCAAAAAGAGCTTGCTCTAATTACAATGAACTGAAATTGGAGTAACAGACCGAGACAGAATTATGCAAAAACTTCTACACATCCAAGTTTCCATCTCTTTTCCTCTATGGGGAAAAGACACTGTGTAACTTCTGAATTACTTTTCCTCACATAGTTTCATCTTTTTGTGGTCTTCCTGTGCAATATTCCTCGGTTCACTGTAAAGGCAGCCTCTTTCCTCTTGCTTAGTTATAGACCTGGAATACCTTTCCCAATATCACCTTTATTAGTGCCCATCCACCATTTTATTTTTTTCTATGTTTAAGCAATTACTTTGCCCTGAAAACATTTGTAAGGATCATACAGACCATGCCTCTCCTTCTGTGGATCCACCATACCCTTCCCTGGTTAAAAATGTTGTGCTAGTGCTGAGCACAAAACAGGAGTTCTAGAATGGGCTGTATCAATTTCTTCTGTGCAGGTGACCTGTCTAATGCTCATCTCTAATGATGGGGGTGATGGGGTGTGTGTCTGTGTGTCTAGAAAATGTTGCAGGACTCACTCAGCTCGTCCTAAAAAGAATATTAGGAAGATTTTCTACTTTGTACTTACAAAGCCCAGTTTCCAGATTTTTGAAAATAGTTGTGTATTTTTCAAAGCTCTAGTATAGCTTAATTTCTTTTTCTGTTGTTGTATGGACAAAATTGTATCCATTCTTTATTTCAAGACTCACTCTTACCTCATAATGGCTTATTTTTTTTATATGTTTGGTTATACTCTCTTGTGGGGTAACATTCCAACAACTTTTTTATACTTACAAGTTTTCTTCTGTTTTGATTCAGTTTATGAAACCCCATCTACTTCAGATTTATTTGCAATTCTGAGAGGGGGTATCCTAGTGTTGTTGTGTTTAAATATTTATATCTAATAAAAAGCAAGGGTGGAGGAAACAGACAAAGCTGGGATCGGTTATTCTTGCCAAATGGTTCCCTAGAGATGCGATGAATATGACAGATATTTAATACGTAAGAGTGATCAATTTAACTTCTGCATTCTTAGAATCTGTATATAATAAGGTAATTTATCAGTAGTTAGCATAAAATTACAATGGTGACAATGTACTTGTCATAAATAGATTTAAATTTACAGGTAAATCTTAAAAAAACCCGAATGTTAAGGAAGGAAATGAAACTCCTTTTTCCATCTGCTTCTGTGAATTCCCACAGCTATATTGGGAGTGCAGAAGCATGAACATAAATTATGAGGAGAATGTGTTTATTATTTAAGTAACATGTAGTGCTCAGCTTTTAAGAGAGAGTATCCAGTGCTGCTTTTCAATTTGAAATTCAGTTTTTAAAAGCATTGAGGTTTAACTTTGGGTTTAAAAGTGGGACAAATCTAGGGCCTGTCCTGTATTTCATCTTAATCTTGTGAACTTTAATTTTTATTCAGCATAAAATGCCATGGAACTATAATACTAAGTCCTTCACTCTTCTGTTTCTCTTAGCCTTATTTTCTTCCATTCCTTCTCCTGTTCTATAGTAACTTGGTGAATCTAAGTTTGAGCTGAAGCAGCTCCTTTCCATTATTTCAGAATAATGCTCCTTTCTTAGACGCCAAGTCTGTTGGTGTGATTCTTGAACTTAAATAATGTGAAAATTAAAATGAGGGCAGATGTGGTACCTTGTGAAGAATAATAAGTCTGGTTTTCTATAGCTTTTGGTTTAGTGAAATAATGAAATTATGTAGTGAAATAACTTTGGTAATAATGGCAAAACAACAAAAAAATTGGGCAGAAACCATCTTGACACAGATTTTTGGGGATCTGGTTTTAGCTTGTCCCACCTTCCACTGTCTTTCAGTCTTGTCCAGTCAAACAGAAGGAGGTTCTACCTCAAGAATTAATGTTCCAAATATTGCATTCATTTCCATTTCCTGAAAAATCTCGTCAACAGTCAGGATTCCAGGCTGTTTCTTGAGAAGATTTTTGATTAGGCTGCTCTGAAAAGATAGTTAAATATTACATATAAATTAAAAAAAAAAAATCAGAATTGAGCAAAAAGTATGATATTTTTTTTTTTTGTGGGTATTAATGCTAGACAACTTAAAGTATCAAGCTTTTTAATTGATCCTGATTATCCACAAAGGAAAATGTTTCTGCCAACTGGATGCCAAATTTCTGCCTACAGTACCTTCCTCCTGCTTCAATGACACAGTTTGAGCATTGTTTTAACTAAGTGGCTGTAACCAATATCTTTGCCATAGTTCTTTACTTAATTCTTGATGTATGGAAAAGCACTATTTGAATGCATAGCTCAATGAGGGGAAAAAAAAGTAAATCACTATGTTTTCACATTTATATGGTTTTAATGTTTTAACATATAGAAGTGTAGAGCATGATAGTCTACATCAACTTCTATGAAAGGAGTGTATTTGTGGTGAGAGTGTCTTTCTGGACTGTCATGGCTCATAAATATTTTGTGGATGATGAATTCCATGATATATATGCACCTCATGCTTTGCAGTTCTTGCTGTGCATGAAGAAATTTCCTGGACACTCTGAGGTACAGAGGGGTAAATAATTTATTGGCTTTTCTCACTTCTGAGTTTTGTAGGCAAAGGACCAAAGTACTTCTTGCCATATAAAAACAAACCCCATTTTTTTTCCTAAGCCTGTGTTTGCTCTATCGCAGTGTGTATGGGGGAGAAATTAAACACTCACTTCAATGCAGTTGAAGAAACTTCAAAGACAAGTTTTCATGTATAAATGTCATTGTAAGAAGCATCTCTCCTATAGCACAAATTAGGTTTTAATAGCAAGTCAGTCTGTACATTGTGACTTGGAAGTATCCTTCCAAAGCATTTCATCCTGAATCAAATCATGTGATACTGTAGCTTTACTAACAACAAAATTCTGACCGATGCTATTGTACAAATTTCTTCTTGTCTACACCACAACAGATTCGTTAGAAATCTCAACCTCTTTATATTTAAGAACGCTGAAAAAAACAAAAATGGAGTGCAAACAGCAACAGTGATTACATTTAAAAGCTGAATAATGGCTTGTTTACAGAGCACTTGTTCTCATTTTTACATCTTTTGAAAACATTCTATTTTAAACTTTGTTTCTATTCAACTTGAAAGACATTAAAAGTAGAACTGTACTAGAGAATATGGGTAACCAGGGAGGATTGAAACTGTGGGACTGTGAGAGTCTAATCTATTTAGAAAAACTCACAAAAGAAGCTTTTGTCATTAAAAGCAGATATTATCTAAAGTGACTTAGTGAATGAGTCCTAACCCTTTATCTCTTTTTTTTTTTTTTTTTTTTTTTTTTTATAATGAAGAATAAGCCTTCTTTGGATTTGGATGCTTTTGAAAATAGTAATGTTCCTAAATTGCTTGACACTTGATGTAAAAATCAATTTAATTGGACACATTATGCATAGTTCCAGATCTTCATCATGAAAGAAGTAGGAACATGGAGAGCATCATCTCTGCTGCATAAAATCTTGTGGAAGAGATGCCAAAGCTAGGCCAGAAGAACTATGTGTGTGCATAACATCACTTTTGTTAAAGACATGCATTAATGGCAGCACCTTCTCTAGAGGTGCAAACTATAGGTGCAGGTTATGGACTTGGGCAATGAGCAGAAGTGCTGTCATCTAAAATATGCAGACTCGTATAACTTTCTGGCAGAATTCCATAATATCTAATAACTGTCTTTTGAGGCTTTTTAATTTTACTTTCCCTTCCCTCTCTCTATCATTTAACATACATTTTGCAGTCATAATGCTGTGGAAGTGTTTTTACTGACTGTCACCAATCTTAAAAAAAAAAGACACTTTTTATGATGTATAATAGAGGATAACATTTCTTCTTTGCCTAGCTAGCTTATACAGGAAGCTCCTTTTTATATTTTGAATAGAAAAGATGCAAGGCTAATGTATTACAAAAAGGTAACAGCTCATACTCCATTAAATTATTTTTTAAGACTAAAATGAAGGTAGTCATACCACTGTGGGTTTTTCTTTTTTTTTTTTTTTTTTTTTTTGGTGGTGTTTTGTTTGTTTGTTTTTGTTTTGTGGGGGTTTTGTTTGTTTACTATGGAAAAAAGTCTGCTTTTTATTCTCTGAGTGCTTTGTCCAGATATTTCATGGTGGCTTCTGTGTGACTACATCTTGAAAGGCTACTGCAGAAGTAAAATTACTGTCTTCTTGCAGAAACTCTAGGGAAACCTAAGGGCAAGAAATAAAAGTTAAAGCATATACTGATGCTCTTCTGTTAAGGAAAAAAATGTAGAGTGCCACTGGAATTAAGAAAATTCAAGAGGCTTTACTATTCCACCCATAGTGAAGGTGTCGTGTCTGTGCATATATTTTTAAAAAATAATTTTGAGAAAAATAGCTTCAGCAAATGCAGAACATCAGTCTCTAGGTAGATGGTTGGAAACACAGGAGCCTCAAAACTTTGTATAAACTTGGGAGGCAGAGGAAATACAAGCTGTATTTTGTTTGGGAGTTTATTGTAATTTTTATTTTTTTCCCAAGGATAGTGACAGTCCTCTACAAGATTTCCTCTTAAGTGCAGCTCTGAAAGTACTTGTTTATTATGATTTTCTGTCCCTTCATATAAAATCTACATACTTCCTTTGCCTCCCTTTCTGGTGGCTTGCTCTAGTTCCTGCATTGTTAGTGTGATGCCAGAAGGGAGGAAAACCTGGTCAAATGCTTTCTTACAGTTAGATGTCATGTTTTTGAAAGCAGAAGATATAGTATATATGGAAACTTCCAAAGGGAAAGGTATGGCAGCATTGCCTATGAACTCACAGATTTGAAGGTCCTTACTCTTTGAAACTGTAGACTGTTTGGGTGTTTTATTGGCAAATCCACAAATATTTTCAAAAGCCTGTTGGTTGGTTGTTCTTCTTGGGATTTGTGTTGGGTATTTCTTGTTTGTTTGTTATCCCATGAGATTCTGTGCATGTGACTAAAGTGTGTTTATTCTGTAGGAGGAGATGAACTTTAGGGCTGTTTATTTTGGCAAATGAGACCAAGCCCTTAAAACATGTACACTTAAATAGATGTTGAAGTTCTGATCCAGCTGGAATCTACTACAGAGATCCTATACAGCCCAATAGGGCCAAGATTTTTGCTTATATTGCTTAAGTGCAGAAGGCACATGGAGAAAAATTTGCAAGATGTGGCTAATGAGAGGTCTGCAGTCTGAGACTGGGATTCAGCTGAAAATAGTGCCACAGTAACAGTCTTGGATGTGGTCATAAATTCCCACAGTAGATGGGGGAAACTGGATTTTAGGAGAGCAAGTTTTGGCCTCTTTATAGATCCACTTGGAAAATTCTCATGCAATAAGGTCTCGGAGGGAGGGGAGAGACAAGAAAGCAGGTTAGTATTCAAGGATCAGTATGATGTCGGGCAAAAATGACAGGGGCCCTGTGTTGACTCTACAGGTTGTGCCTAGCCAAACTCCAATACAAAAAGAAAAATACAGAGGGTGGAAGCAAGTAATGGGTAATCTGTGAGGAATACAAAGATCTTGTCTAAGCATCCAGGGATGAAGTTAGGAAAGCTAAAGCCCAAATGGAATTGGATCTGGCCATGGATGTGAAAGACAACAAGAAGGGCTTCTATAAGAACGTAGGCAACAAACAAAGGACTATGGAAAATACGGTCCCATTGCTCAAAGAGATGGGGGACCTGGTTACATAGGATATGGAAAAGATTGAGGTACTAAATTCTGTTTTTGCCTCAGTCTCTACTAGCAGGACTAGCCTACAGGTGTCCTAGAGACCTGGAGGAAACTCTAAGACAGACACCCTTAATAGAAGATCAGGTCAGGGAGTAGGTTAGCAAACTGAACATACATACATCCATGGACCCTGATGAGATGCAGTCATGATTGTTGAGGGAGCTGGCAGGTGTCATTGCAAGTCCTTTCTCAATGATCTGTGATTGGTCATGCTGTGGAGCAGACACTGGGGAAGTCCCAGACTGGACTTGCTGGCAGATGGAAACCAGATTCAGCAGCTCGATTCTGGAACTGTATCCATGAACACATGGATTGGAATTGAAGACAGAACTGGCAGAGCCCTCCTCAGATGCAAGTCATTGAAGAAGAGAGACTGACCCATGTGATCCCTCAGCTTTATGCTGAATATGATGTATATGGGATGGAATACCTTGCTTGTCAGTTCAGGGTCACCTGTCCTGTCCGTTTCTCCCCACAGGTGTGGCCTTTTTCCTGTTTGTACCCGCAATGTGGTACACAAGATTTATTCTATGATTCTATCAGTTACCTTGGTCCCATAGGAGCAAGTGTAAACAAGAGCCTTTCTGCACACACCAATCCTGGATAGTAACTGCAAACATCAAGTGCTATCCCTGCTACCAAAAATAGGCCATTACCTTCAGAAAGTGCAGTTACTCAGAAACGACTGAGCTGAAAAGTGAAAACGGTGAACCAAATCAGTTCTGTTCTAGCTCAAACGAGGACAATCTCCAAGTCTTGCTCTTTTTAGTGTCCAGCTAGGAGTCCTCCCTGTGATTTATTGCCTAGTGCAGAAGCTAAAAATGAATTCCTCATTGTAACTTGATCTTCTGGTGTTTAAAAGTACTAGACATAATGATTTAGTTAAGATAATAACAAAAATATAGACTGATTACAGTTTTGTGTATGAAATTAAAAGTCTACAAACTCTATAGACTAGTGCAGAATCTTGTGCAAGTGTGTTTAACGTCTCCACCACCTCAATTCACAAAACCAAAATCCCAAATCCCACACCCTAACAATTACCTCTGCTCTGTTCCATAAACTATCTTGCATACATAAAAATTGGTCTGGAAGCCAATGGCAATATATTCTTTTCATTCAGTAGTGTCACTCTTAACTGCAGAAGGAACACAGGCCTTTCATACTTGGAAATCCTATGTAATTTCAATTAATTTTTGCAATATTCTGAATAGTAGAATCCCTTAAAAGTTACATTACATAAAATAATTGCTGACACTTGGACACTTCAGGATTGCTATTTCAAGCAAAGGAATGCTTTGGCAGCATACAAATGGGTAAGACTTCACTGCACCCAGGAGAGCCATATAATCTGTAATTACAAAGACATTTTTGAAATAAAGATTTCCAATGTCAAACTCTCAATTTATCAGATGTATTATATGTAGCAGGACAAAGTAATTATTTTATGGTTTTGCTGAAATTATTTATACGAGGCGTTTTCAGATGGTATGGTCTCAGGTGTTCCAGTCTGTGGATGAGTGTTCTGTGGATCATTGCCAACTGTTCTGAAGGGCTACTTCTTTCCATGAGGAAATCATCTGTCAGACTACAAATGCATTACTATCTGCTGCTAAAAGGTGTCTTTTGGACATGTATGTGCATGCACTTGTCTGTCCCTAACCCCCTTTTATGATGCCCCAAAGTGAGAGAGGACACGGGTTGCGAAACTTGCAGGTTATTGCAATTCTAAAGATGAGTGTCAAGGTAAACTTGGTGGGAATAAATTTTAAAGAATGTTTAGGCTGTAAACTGCAAGAGGATAAGGAAAACTTAGAAGCAGTTAAATTCTCCTTGAGGTTATAGATATCTGAAGAGATGCACAAAATGTGCTTTGGAATGGAGTGACTGACTTTGTCTCCTTTTTTTGAATGGATGTGCAGACAAACCTGTGCTCTTAAGAGGGTGTAAGATAACAGTGAGGTGAAGGTAGAACAGGTCAAAAAGCAGAATTTAAGTCTAGTTGTCCGTGTAGGTTTTAACTATTGATATGCATCGAAGACATTACTAGTGCAATCAGAGGTAGGCAGTGTAGGAAAATGTTTCCTCTGTTTTTATATATTGCCTCGAGGACCTAATGCAAGGATACTTTTGGACCTTATTGCAATAAAACAAATGATGAACCACGGGACAGTGTTTTCAGGCTTTGCAGAAACTTCAGAGAGCTAGAGACATTAGGTATTGCCAGCAGCTTGACTGTATAGCTAGGCATGATGGGCAGATCTATTACATGTAAATTCAAAAAGGTCTTCATGGTTCCAACAGCAAATATATTGGTTGCAGGTGCTGTATTTCAGAGTCATAAAGTTGAAGAAGAAAGGCTGTGCCTTCCACAAGGGATTAGAGAACCAGTGTCATATGCACAGCGAACATCATTTGCAAACAAGCTGGGGATATGTCTTACTAGTGGCCTTACTTGGATATGAGTGAAACAGTGCTGCAGATGTGAATGACAGCTGACCAGGTTATCAGTTTCATTAGAGCTGAAGGAAAAGCTGACTGGTGTATGTCTGGAGAAGTGATATGTAAGTTTAATTCCACTAATTTGAGATTAAATGGGCAGAAACTTTTGGGATGCTGTCTCTGCGAAAAAAACTTTTCACAAGCATTTGTTTCTTGGATTAACTGAGAAAGTAAATTCTACTCTTAAAGTAAGAGAACACTGTTTTTTAAACTTTATGGAATGCAGTGCCACTTCTTTCTTTTTTTTTTTTTTTTTCTAAACATCAGATTCAGTTGGCTAATATCTTTATTAGCCAAGAGCTGATGTCTAGAAGTCAAAGAAAGAAATAAGAATTTTTTCCATGCCAAGATCCCTGGAAAATCTACACCACAGTACTGTATCTACTGGGCCAAACCAAATCACTGTGTATTCATGTCCTATCTCTGATAAATGGCTACAAGCTTATAAATAAGCCAAGTGTGGGTAGCTACAAAGAGTGAAACACCAGGATAAGTGTCTGCAATACATATTCCCAATTCTTGTCCTGCTTTGACTGTTTGTTTGTTTTTTTCTCAGGGAATTCCAGAGCCACTTGTTGTTTCCACATACTTAAGTAACCCTTAGTGGATTTCCTTGTGTGAATGTGTCCAGTCTCTTCTTGAACTTGTGTAAATTTTTAATATGTACTATATCCTTGGCAAGGAGATCTACAAATTGTCTCCAATTTAAGAAATAGGCTAATTGGGGCTGTGAAGATGGATGCCTACCATCTTCAGGAGAATCCATTTTACTGAAAGCCTGAAAAAATCACTAATTCTGTGAAGAACATTTCTTTGCCGCCTTCATGGTGTTGACATATATTTTATGTCCAGTATCATGCCTATATAACACACTTAAGCATTTTCATTGATAGCTCTCACATGGTTAATTGTGGAAAAGGAAGCGAAACAGTAGAAATAATGCAATACATGGGGTGTATCAATTAATCCTGCTGAAATCTGGAGCATGTCAGCCTGTGCAAATCAATGTGATGGCTCTGATCATCAGGAATCGCTGTTTTTCATAGTCCAGGTAGAGGTACTGTTCCCTGCTTTGTGGCAATACCCTATTTCAATGTCTCCTCTTTTCCTTACTGGAGATCATTCATGTAACCAGCTGAAGGCAGATACCCATTGATTACTGAGAATGAATGTCAGGTTGGAATGGGTACTTTAAAAGGACTTCTGGCTTTACATAACCTGCATTTCACGTAATCTTCATGTATTTAGAGTTCAGCAGGCATGTGGATGACAAACAAGAATCCCTATTTGTGCAGAGTAAATTCATGTAACTTGCTCTCTTAGGTTTCTGTTGTCTTCACCCCTCATTTTTAGATGAGGAAAAATATGGCTGCTGTCAAGGAAACAATGATGAGGATTCCTCTGCTTTGGATTTCTTTGCTTACTGCGGAGATGGTGGCATATTGTACCACTGAAACCATTGCTGAGACTATTCTTGGTTGTGGATAGTGATAGGCAGTGGTAACTGAGGGACAGAGAGAAAATCTAAACTAAGAATGCATGCTTTTTCTATTATCCTGTGGGGGTGTTCACCTTGATTCTTTAGTAGTCTCTCTAGTTTGATGAAGCAGATGGTATTTTATCGTGGCTATAAAATCAGAATTTAAATTTGAAATATCCTGGGATGATTTTCAGGTTTTTTTTTTGCTTGTAAGTAAAGGGTCATGAGTTTATTCAAAAACACCTGAAAATATGTGTCCGAACCTTTACTTTGTGATAAAAGCAGACTGTTGTTTCAAATGAGGAAAAACTGCTTAAGTACTACATCTATAATAATAAAAAAGCCTCTTCAAACAGTTCTGTGTCATTCAACAAAAGCACCTGCATGAGGGTGTTAAAAATTACTTTAAAATGTTCTGAAATATGCAACAGAATGCTGTACTTAGAATTGCTGAAGGAATTCTCATTCAGTTCTGCAACTCATTTCTCTGCAGGGTGGAAGAAAATTTACAATGATCTCCCTTCCAGTGAATCTGTTGTGAATGTGTGTGTGGTGTCTTTTTTAATTCACGAGAAATGCTGATTTTTCATGAGGCATCTTCATTTCCATGAAGAGTTCAATCATGTTCAGGTGAATGCCTGCAGTTGAACCTAACAGTGTAATAATGCAGGATGATGTAATGTGAACCCTCAGAAACCTCAAAGTTGTTTTTCTGTCCATAGTAATGTAACAAATAATAAAAAGTTCATGTGATCTCCACTGGTATGTCAGCATGTCTCCTCTTTGGGTATCTCAAAGTGAGGAACAAGACCTGTGATACATTTGTGTCAGGAAGTTGTCCAAGACCAGGGAGAGCTTTGCTCTTTCTTCTAATAGGAATTAAATTTTGGAGGAAACCACGTTGTTTATTATGAAAATAATTTCAGAGGAATTGACCAACTCAATGTATTGTAAGGTAAGCAATACATGTTGCCTATAACAGTATGACTGGATGCTTCATGAGCTTTGGAAGTAACTTCAATTTTACCTTTCTTTGTGTGACTGGAACAAAGTCTTAGCTGTTTCTCTCTTCCCTGCCCCTCTTCCTGTAAGAAATGCTGTGAACGTTCTTCTTCAGCTCTGTTGAACTGTTCTCCAGAGAAATAAGCAGATTCAAACAAAATCTGTTTGGTTTTGTTTGGGTTGTGCATTTTTTTGTGTGTGTGTGTTTTTTTTTTTTCTTATGTTTGATCCATGCTTGATAAATACTGCTTTGTTAAATTACTGTTTGATAACTACTTGTTGCATGCAACATGAGTAAAATAATGCAACTGTATTGTCATCATTGTAGTCGAATCTATGCAAATATAAATGCAATAGCTATGTTTGCAGAAATGCTTTGTGCTTGAAATATTAAGAACTTAAAATACACCTCCCCCCCAAGTCTTATTAATTTCTACCATGATATGCCATTTTAAGCTATCTTTACCTTAGAGCTTTATTGGAATTGACATATGCATCTGTCACATGAATATATGTTGGATGGGAGAAGATATTTTGGTATATGGATAACATGCTTATCAGATTCTCAGAAAAGATTAATTTACTGAGAATGCTGTGTCTTTCTAGATTACTTTGTTTTTTAAGTTGTTAACAGTGGACATGGGGTTTTGACACCTTTCACTCACTGGTTGAAATGCGTTTCACATTTGGAGTACCTAGTGGCAAGGGTTAGTATTTTTGACATTTCCTTTAATGTGCTGTCTTCCTCTGCTTGCTCTGCACTAAGATGATACTGACTGATTTCTGTGCTTTGTTGCATCGTTCCGTTTACATTAAAGTTGAAGCTGAGCTTGAGGTTTTTAATTGCTGCCTCTGGTTTTAGGGAGTCTAGTGGTTCCTAGTTTTTTTTTTTTGTCTTCTTTAAGCAAGTTAACAGCAGCCCTATGCTTTGAGTTTATTTTTCTTTAAGCATAGCTGAATTTATTGAACTTGTATCCTGGCAAGAATGTAAGTAGGACTAAAACAACTGGACTATATTATGAGCTTTACTGTGAATATTCCAATATCAGTAAGTCCTACCTTGTGTCATCCCTGTTGTGATCTTGTGAAGAGATTGGCTGTAGAGTACATAAGCCTGTAGACTAGAGGGATAGAGACCCTAGCTGGAAATTGTTTAGATAGGGTACTTCACTTAATACCTCTGTGCCAGGATCTGTCCTACGTGTGCTATGCCAGTATCTCAATGGCAGAGCATTTAGGATTTTATAGATCCAAAATCAACACTGTAAAGTCAGTCTGGAACCTAGTATGAAACAATTCTAGACCTTGTGACCTTATGGGGAGGTTCAGCATAAAGCTATTACAAACCTTTGAAACACATGTAAATTTCCACTAGGTCTTCAGAACTGTGTTATAAGGTTCTCCTTGTCTTGGTAGTTGCTCTGTGGGGACATGTAAATAATGCCACAGAAGAAATTTTCTATTTTTTTTTAAACATATAATGGAAGAGTGCAATCTTAGTAACTGTGGTTTGCTGACTGAGACAGATGAGGACTGAAGCAGATCCTTCAGTTCAGTAACCACAGATGGGACTATCTCTCAGTCAATGCTGTCAAAGTGATAAAACCTGTAGTATCTTAGGAAACCTTTTCCTTTTTTTTATCAAAATCTCTTTAGCTTTGGAGACTTGGGAATTCTCCTTCAATTAACTGCATTTAATTTGTGCAGTCTGTGTGTACTTAGATATGTGCTCAAAGATAAATACCTTGTGAGGAATATTTAGTGGGGTTGTGCCAGGTAAAAATTCAGACCAAGGCAAAATTAGTGGCTAGTGAAATACTTTAATGGGCAGGTCTCTGTTTCAGACATGTTTTCCTCAAGAGCAGTAGGCTATGCATGTTGCCCTCGCCTATGAAATAACGAGTGAACTCTGCTGAACCAAGTGATATCTTTCCCACTGCTCCAAAGCTTTTGACAGGAAGATCTGTGTTTTGACTAAGCTTGGCTGATCTTTCATTCCTGTGTAAAAATTTGCTTTCCTTATCCATCTTTTTGATAGTTGTCTTGAAGTATTTAAGCAATGTGACTCTACTGGTTTTGACTGAGAGTTAATTTTCTTCATACTACCTTGTAGGATGCTGGTTTAGATACTTGTGTTATTGCTGAGCTGTGTTTACATAGCATCAAGGCATTTTCTGCTTCTCACACCACGAGTGAGTAGGCTGGGATGCACAAGTAGTTGAGGTGGGTGGGACACAGGTGGGACAGCTGACCCCAACTGACCCAAGGGATATTCCATACTGTATGACATCATGCTCAGCATATAAAGCTGGGGGAAGAAGGAAGGGGAGCGGTGTGACAGTAGGAGTGATGTTTTTTGTCTTCCCAAGTAACTGCTATGTGTGATGGATCCCAGCTTTCCTGGAGGTTGCTGAACACCTGCCTGACAATGGGAAGTGGTGAAGAAATTCCTTGTTTTGTTTTGCTCTCATGAGCAGTGTTTTCTTTACCTATTAAACTGTCCATATCTCATCCCATGTGTTCTTGCACTTTTTACCCTCCCAGTTCTCTCCTTATCCCATGGTGGGGGACTGAGCGAGAGTCTGGCTGGTGCTTAGCTGCCCACCAGAGTTAAACCACAACAATGGCGAATTCTCAAAATGGATCTGACTGACTTGCATTGTCAATGCTTTGAGTACTGCTCTCCATGGATACCTGTCTAGCAAGGCAGAGCAGGACCCCAATGTGAACCAATGCATTCTTGAGGGTTTCGTCTTCCTCTCATGAGTTTCTTTAAAGTAAGCAGGTGATAGCATCTATCATAAGTATTATTTTTACTTCAGCCTTTATTCTAGTACAGAGGATGCAGTATTCCTACTTAAGCAATGAAAACAGAGCAAGACTTATGGATGTGGATTTAACAGTGTCTGTGCTAGAGTACATGTGCAGCCATGTGCCTGGCTTTTACTGCCATGCATATCAGTTTCACGGGCAGAACAGTTTGCTGTGTGCTCTCTGCTGACATTTTAATGGGGATGTTATATTGGATGACTGTGGGAACTATGTTATGACACTGTATTACATTCTGAAAGTGGTACTATTACTTATGTCAGGGCAGCTTACTTTGTAGTATGGACACATTCCTTAGTGGCTGGAGAGCTAATGATTTAAACATCATTTTATGTTTTCAAAGGGACTTGTGTATATGCCATCGGGAAAGGAATGGTGGTCTTTTTGACATTTGGTCTCGTCTCAGGCATTCATTTAAAGGCTTGAGACACTAAATCATGTTTATGACCAAGGAATTGAGTACTTAACCTTACTTTCTTGAGGTCTTATGTGAAAATGATTAATTTTTAATGATTTGAAAAAGGAGGCATGCACTTAAAGTAGTGACCCAGTCTACCTGAATGTTAGCTGACTTTGTAACTAGCCAGCCATAAATACCAGGCTAAACATAAAGTGCTCCAGCTACTGCTGTTGCTAGTTCTGGAAGACATTCTGTAGTCAACCTAGAATTAATCTATGGTTTGCTAATCTTTGTATCTTCAGAATAATTGCACTAAAAGCATAAAATGTATGTTGTTTTAAGGCCAGGTGATGATTGCTTTTCTTGTATCTCTCCCCATTGGTACTGACCCTTGCTTTCAGACTTTAGGGACCTGAGAGTTTTTCACTTGTGTGAAGAAAAAGATCCCACAAACCCCTCATGCTATAATCAGACTTTTAAGTAAGTGTGCAAACACCTGCTGTTTGGGTTTGTTCCAGGGCACAGAAGTAGCTTTTGATGTGTTTGGTAGTAACTGGGGGGAGAGGGAGGGTAATGCATCTCGCCCACCAAGTGAACAAATAAGGTGTATGCATACGGCATACACCTATGTGTGCAGTCTTCAAATTCATTGCTGCCACCTGAAAAATTGTAAATCCAGTTGTGGCATTTACTTGAGAGATGGATTTCAGGTTGGTAGGAAAATCGTGGTGATAATTCTTAAAAATCTTTTGGCACAAGAGACAGAACTGACTGGTTAGGAACAACATGAGCACTGTGCTTCTCCCAAAATGTCTACACATGGCTGAATGAGATGGTGACACTGCTATTCTCCTCACCATTCAAAGGCATTTGGCAGCATCTTGGGAGTCCAGTTGGCAGTAGAGATGGTCAGAACTCAGGGGCATTATTTGGATACTAGTTAGTCTAATCCTTACCTGCTCTGTGGTCTTTCATGTATGCAGTAAGCTTTCCTCGAGACACTTTGAAGGCTGAAATCCTACTTCTGTAACTTTCTAACTTGTGTAATAAAACTTTTGAAGGCTTAGCCTGGAAATGTCACTTTTCTGCTTGAGAAACTTTGTTTTTGGAATATCCAACTCTGGTGTGTAGTAGAAGGATTTATACTTGGTGACAGAAGTAATTACTGAGGCATGGCGAAGCACCTTTACTTAAAAATTCAGCATTTTTTCCAAGTAAAGAAAAGAAATAGTACAAGTAAATGAAGTGAGGAATGTTTGTGAATTAGATGTGATATAAAGAAATGAATTTCTGAGTCAGCAGGCTGAAGTGTTTCAAATGTTTCTGTATTAGAACTGAATGTCACAGATGCCCTTGTCAGTATTAAATCCTGGCTCTAAACACCATTTCTTGTATATATGTTTGGAACATGGGGGATTCTTCAAAGGAATTGAACTCCTCTGTAAGCAAGCATACACCTTTAAAGCACATGTGGTAGCATATGCTGTTCTTAAAGGGAAGAAACAAAGAACGGGGGGCTTCTTACAGAATTTTAAAATTGAACTAGTTATTTGTTGTTCATTTGCTTTTTGCTTCGTGAATACTAATGCTGTGTTTGCCACATGTCTGTGATATTAATCCCTTTAGTCTTACTGGTTGACTCAAAAAGCAAAGCATTTGCATTCTTGGCCAACACTTGTAGAGGGGAAAGCACTGGGGAGGTTATGAACCATGTTTGACTCATAGTCTGTTGTCCAATTCTGTGTTTTTTGGACAGACCATTCTCACTTCTCTAGTGGTTATATAAACTCTGGGTACAATGTCATTGTGACAGCAGTGTCTTTTAGTACTTTTCAGGAGTTCTTAATACACTAACTGGAATCAGTAGTAGCAGTTAGTCTTCCATATTCTTGGAAGAGATTTGGACAAATTGGTTCACAATAAATGTACTAATAGTGTAGTTTAGCTGGTCCTGTAATCTTTTTCCTATTTGAAATTGGAAGAAGTAAATTTTCACTTGGAGATTTAAAATAAGTTGTACTTATTTTGTTATCTGAAGGAAAAAAAATCCTTTTGCTACTTTGTTCTATTTTGTCTCTGTGAAAGAAAATGGGTTCTTGATCTGCTCTTTTTTTTTTTAAAAAGATAGTAATAAAAATGTAATACGACTTGAATGGATATTATTTTTTTCTCCCAACTTGTTTCAGTGCACTCTCAACAGTTTAAGGGGATTGAATCACCCTCAGTAAATTCTCAGATGACACCAAGTTGGGAGGGAGTGCTGATCTGCTGGAGGGTAGTAAGGCTCTACAGAAGGACCTGGACAGACCGGATCGATGGGCGAAGGCCAATCATATGAGTTTCAATAGGGGCAAGTGTTGGGTCCTGCATTTTGGTCACAACTTGGGGAAGAGTGGCTGGAAAGCTGCCTGGCAGTAAAGGACCCTGGTGTTTTGATTGACAGTCCATTGAATATGAGCCAGCAATGTGCTTAGGTGGCTAAGAAGGCCAATGGCATCCTGGCTTGTATCAGAAATCGTGTTACCAGTAGGACTAGGGAGGTAATCCTGCCCCTGTACTTGGCACTGTGCTCAGTTTTGGGCACCTCAATACAGAAATGACATTGGTCCTTAGCCCTCCTTTGGACCTGGTCAGCAAGGCTGGTGAAAGGTTTGGAAAACATACCCTATGAGGAGCAACTGAGGGAGCTAGGGCTGTTTAGTCTAGGGAAGAGGAGGCTGAGGGGAGACCTTACTGCTTTCTACAAATATCTGAAAGGAGGTTGGAGCCAGAGCAGGGTTGGTCTCTTCTCACTGATGGCAGGTTACAGGACAAGGGGAAATGGCCTCAAGTTGCACCAGGGTAGGTTTAGGCTGGGTATCAGGACAAACTTCTTTACAGAATGGGTTGTTAAGCACTGGAACAGGCTCCCCAGGGAAGGGGTTGAGTTACCATTGAATGTGTTGAAAGATCATTTGGATGTGGTGTCAGGGACATGGTTTAGAGTCAGTGTAATAGGGTTAGGCTGAGGTTAGACTCAATGATCTTGAAGGTCTTTTCTAACCTGAGCAATTATGTGATTCTATCAGTTCTGCTTCTCACTCCCCAAATTCAGTGTTACTACTCAGATAATTGGTGCTGTTGGACAGAATCAATAACTCACTATTCTTCTGTTTTTAGTGCACTTAATCTTGCTGAGATATAAATTTTTGAAATATGAAATCCAAGCGTAATGATGATCACTGTGTTAAATGTGTTAGGTTGGTGATTGAGGAAGATTATGAAAAGAAAAACATCACTTCCACGTGTGAGGAGATGCTTGGGCAGAGTTGTCCCTGAATGATGCAAGAATGTATGTGCTATGATCTGTCATATGGTCAAGCACAAGAAATTCACTGATGTGCTATTCTTTTTCTTTTGAAGTGGATCATGTTATATGTTGTTAATTGTTGGAGAAAAAAAGGCAAAAAAGCTGAACTTTCTCTTCAGGAGTTAAGAATACAGTATCTTAACTTCCTTCCTTACTGCTACAATATATGGGTGCTGTCTTCCATTTATGCCAAATTGTTGGCAAGATGGTATGTGAACACTTGAGAAAACTCACAAAAATCTTTATTGAAAGAATATCCTGTTTCAGGAAGGAGAGGTGGAATTATAACCCATTCTGATATAATTTAACTGCCATCTCTGTAACTAAGGTTTGTAGCGTCTAGAGTTCTGTTTTTCAGCTTCTCTGAATTTGAGGATCCTTATGCGCTTTTTCTTTTTTTTTATGAGGATGATCAAGTTGTTGAGTCTGAAGGCAGTATTTTGGCCATGTTCATATATCTCCTTAAATTCTCTGAATGACTGAAAACTGGGAAGTGGTTAAGGTGGAAGAAGTGTTGTAAAAGTTATCAGCACAATGCTCTTCATTGTGATTTATAGTTCAAGTACACGCCCAGTGGTCTTATGAAAATAGAATAATCATGTATGTCTGAGCAGTTTTTAAGATTAAAGCAACTGAACGTGAAATACACAAATCAGGATGCTATTGAGGATTTAAAGAATTAAATCTAAATGTATCCCAGTTTTTAGGTAAGAAGAGGCAATAGTGATTTACTTGTTGTTCTAGTAGTGATCTTGCCACCCTTCTGGGAAGGAAGTTTGGCAGTAAACAAGAGTGAGAATGAAAAGAACTTGCAGACAAAATTTGTGAATTTTACTGCTTCTCAGAGTCAGTTGTTTTCCTAAGTATAAATGTTGGGAATATTTCAGTTAATTGGCAACATTATTTCAGTGGAAAACTTCCTCCCCACCCACCTATCCCCCGTTTCCCCATTGTTTTTATGTGCCATTATTTGACTTTTGTGGGAGGAAAATGCAGGATATAAGCAAGGTGGTTTTATGAAGAGCTTGGACATGTTTCTTGGATTCTCAGTGTGGTATGAAACAGTTGAATAGCACCTTAATATCTTAATATGATGTTCTACCATCTCCAAAGAACAAATACTGTCTTGCTTTCTTGCTAAAAACAGGACTCTGTGTCTTAGGACTTTAACCAGTAGAAGATTTACCTTAAAACTGTACAAAACTTGAGGGTTAATTAGGATTATAGACTGAGTCATTTGCTACATTTTAATTTAAAGGGGGGGGGGGGGCAGGGGGGGGTTTGTTTTTTACTGCCTAGGTTGTACTGGCATAATGTACACATTTTTTTGTGTACTTTCAAGTGGTTATTCGGGTGTGCTTTTTATCTTCTCTATATAGTTGAGCTGAGAAGGCTCTTAAAAGAATTAGCTTGTGTTATATTTTACAACAGAGTTTACCACTTGTTTTGTGTCTTGTGGAGAAAGATTGGAATTAATTTGTTCCACATAGTGAATAATCCTATATCATGCTTCATATAGTCTTTCTAACAACTCAAGTCTTGATTTCAGTGTTTGCAGTTATTGGCAGATATCTCCAAGATAATCTGTATGACTTGCTATCAGTCTCTGGTTTGCTTGGTGTAGCTTTTTTCTGATTGTGCTGTTTTTGCTGTTGTCACTTTCTCTTGTAGAAAAGAGGAATGCTACACTATCCTAGTAATGAGAATGAATAAACATGCATTCTAAAAATTCATAAGACTTTTGTTTCATGTTGTTTATATACAACTTGCTACTACAGTGCTCCTATATAACAACAAACAGCTCTGTGAATCACACAAAAAATGCCAGGTAATATTCTGTGGCTTGGAACTCTGTTCCAAGGTCCATAGCTTTGTTGGACAGCTCACTTTGACTTCTAATCAGTTTTAATTTAGCTGTCTTCTGCAAGGATGAGATATTGAAACACCGTAAGGGAAAGTGGCTGTTTACTTCCAAAATGTGTTTCTGGCAGTGCATCCAGGCAATGTTTTTTCCATTCACCAGTGCTTCTCTATTCCTTGGTATTCATGGATTTTTTTTTTTTATTATTATTTTTCTTTTACTGGAGCAGCAGCTGCTTGTATTGTATTAGTGCTGCCAAAAGTCTGATTAACACCCCTGTGTAACACAGAAATTTCCAGAAAGCGTATGCAGAATTGCTGTAGCATATTTTAACCAACAACTTGAACACTAGGTCATCACTGGATAACTATGAAGTATGTAACCCTGTGAGTGTGTTGGACCTTAGAGGCTTTCAGACAGCTTCCTCTTTCCCCCTTCCCAGTTCTCTTCACTTTACTTACATATTTCAACCCACATACATGATTCTGAATCCTGTTTTAACATCATACGGTTGGCCATCTTAAGTCTTCTTCCCAAAATCACTTTGACTGGCAACTGTTTTTAGACAGGGAGAGTATGGCAGTTCTGTTTGTCTTTGAGAGCTGGGGACACTGAGTAAGTTCATGTTAGGGAGAGTAATACTTGCTTTGGTTGTGCATTATTGTAGAGGGCAAGAAATGATTTCTTACTTTCTTTGGGGAAAGCTTGTTGTAAGGTTGTCTGCAGGAAACACTGTTCAAATTCACTCTGCAATATTGGTATCAGCATAGCTTTGGAAAAAAGCTCTCCTCAAAGTAATAATCAGCTGCAAGTGTGGCACTGCTCTGACCATCTCTACTGCAGGCACAACATACATGATGGTATCCCCTGTAGATGACAGTAAGGCAGTGATTGCCATCAAGAGAGAACATGGTAAAAGAAAGATTTCTCTTTTTTGCTTATGGGAAGTAATTGTTCAGACATATGTATTATCCTCAGCCCCATAGCAGACCAGTGCCTGCATTAGGATGGAGTGTGGAACCAAGGAGACAATTTGCTGTTCCAGCCCAACTGAGGCCTTGTGGCTGCCTCTGTGCTCTGCACCAGACGTGACAGGACTGCAGCACAGCCACCTGTGGTCTGCATTGTTTCTACCTTGACAAGAGTTAATGGGAAACTCAGTCTCGAAAGGCACTCTCACACTAAGCTGATTCACGATTGTCTAGGAAAGGTGCAGCCTTTCCTGCAGCAAGCACTTCTGGGAGAGTTTTTCAATCTACGCACTGAGAACAGGATTTACCCTCTTTTGTATGTGTCCTGCATTGAGAGCATTTTACAGTTAGCTGTTGAAGTAAAGTGCTTTTTAAGGGTGCATTGTAAATAACAGACTTCAAAGTGCAATGGATACCTAGCAAACAAGGGCACTACATGCTTCTCTGAAGGTTTTCCTTCAGAGTTTATGAAATTTGCGGTAATGTGTAGTGGTTTCCTAAAAATCAGAGGCGATGCTGCATCCACCTTGCTTTTATTTGGATGTGGCAGTTTGTTTGATGATGGATTTATTTAATTATTTTTCTCAATGTCCTTGTCAACAAAACCAATATTATGATGGTGATGATTCTGACCTAGACTGTGCTGCTTCTTGGGTAATAGTAATTTATGTATTTTTGAACTTATTTGCCCTGTGATCACAAGACCAGCAACAGCTAACTACTTGTACAGGATTTAATTTGTTTAAAAAGTACTCTTCTCATTGCCAGAGCTGCTTCTGCAACCCCTTTAAAGAGTACTTAAGGCAGCCTTGTAAATAGCTGTAACTGATTGTATTTGACCACTTTTTTTTCCCCAAGATACTATTCTGCACAGTGTTAAAGTAGTTCTCCCTGGTAGCTCTCCCAAGAGCCACTTTTGTTTCATTCTGGTTTAGACAGCTCCTGTATATGGTTTTCTGCATTCCAGGTATTCTGTGTGCAGACTATCAGAACATACAGGCATTGGCATTAAGGAGTACATTTCTATAGAATTTACCTGTAAAAGGTTTAAACAAATTTAATGTCACTTTTCCATTTCAAAAAGAATGGAGTGTTTTCTATACTTGGCAATGGGATGACTTGACATTTAAAAGAGGGACTTCTTTTTATTTTTATTTTTTCCTTTTGTGGTTGAACACAATTACCTGTTTAAATGTGATGTCTGTTTTAATCAATTTGTTTTGTAAGCTGGGAAGAGACATGGTGAGAGAAGTGCAGGGAACACAGGACTAGATATTTAATATACAAATCCACTGAAGCCTGCTATTTCTTAAGAACGAGAACACCACTACGGCTGATGTGAGCCCCAGAGCAAAAGGTCTCTGAAAAAGATAACTGCTCCATCAGTAGTTAATTGGATATTGTTCATACTTCTATGTGGTAGTTTACTGAAGATTTGAAAGCATAAGAACTCAGCTTACACTTTGCCATGTTGACTCCAGACACAGCAAACTGTTGACATTTCCCTTCCTTAGCATTTTAAGTGCTAATTCTCTTAATCCTTGTGAAAGATTGACTATCCAGTTCGGGCTCCTTGAGATATATTTCAGGGCAAGTGTTTTAGTTTGTGAAAGATGTGATTGACCCAAATCTTAAGTATGTCATGATTACAAAGATAATGAAACAACTGTGAATCATTGGATGGATCACTAACCAGGTGTAGTATTTGTTTTATTGCCATTGTGCTGGTCTTAATGCTTCTGAACTCTTCCCATTTCCTACTCCCTTTCTGCGTGACTATAACAGCAGCGCTGAAACAAATTCTCTGAATTATGTTTCTTGGTCTAGTGTCCAGCATTGATATTTTAGCCTTAGTTTATGGGATCTGCATTTCAGAGAGAAATATTTAATATGTTGAGATATCCAGGTGATTTCTCAACCAAGGTCTAGGCCTTAACCTGTTCTGTTTCCTCTATAAAAAAGTTAGACTGGGCAGATCACAATTTAAGAAAATACCAGAGCAAATCATGGATTTTTTTTTTATGTTTTTTTTTTTTTTTGTTTGTTTGTTTGTTTTGAAAGGAAGGCTTAGGAGGGAGGGTGGAGAGAGAACAATTGGAGTAAATAGTCAGAAATCACTATTTTGTTTAAAAATAGTGTATAATGTATTTAGTCTAAAAATATGAAAAATCTACATGATGTTTAGTAAGTAAGCAGTTTTCTTTCAACAGATGTGAGGATGCTCTTCATCTAAATTGTGTAGCATTGTAGGATATTGCTTGGCATTCTATATCTTTCTGTAATTATTACTGAGATTTGTACTTCCTTGCTTGTAGAGAGAAATTTTGTAGTGTATTTGTAAAACTTATCATATTCTCATGATCTTTTTAATGATCTTATTTATCTTCATGTAAGCTTTATGTACCAGATGACAGAAACTGTTTCTGAACATCCAGTTTTTTGTTTTGTTGTTTTTTTTTTTTTTGTTGTTTTTTTTTTTTTTCCCTACTTTGACTCTTGGCTATAGAAAATTCCTGCTGTTGTATATCTGGGTATATGCATATTGCACAAAAAAGTTTGATGTAGAAATGCAGAACTTAATGGAGAATACACTGGTTCCTCATATTTTGAAAAGAGGATTAATTTTTCAGTATGGCTGTGCATTTCCATATATATCTACTCAGGAGCAGGTGCTTTCTCTTTTCTGTTTCACCCACTTCCTTAAATACAAGTTTCTGAAACTACTAGAGAGACAAAAGAAGGCAATACTGTTTAAAAACAGCTTTGAAGGAACAAAATCCATAGAATCATGGAAAGGTTTGGGTTGGAAGGGACCTCTAGAGGTCATCTAGTTCACCCCCCCTGCTGAAAGCAGGGACATCTTCAACTAGAGCAGGTTGCTCAGAGCCTCATAAAGCCTTACCTTGAATGTCTCCAGGGATGGGGCCTCAACTACCTCCCTGGGCAACTTGTTCCAGTGTTCTACCACCCTCATGGTAAAGAACTTATTCCTTCCATCTAATCTAAATTCACACTTTTCTAATTTAAAACCATTGCCCCTCGTCCTTTCACTCGAGGCCTTTGGAAACAGGCCCTCTCCAGTCTTTTTTTATAAGCTCCTTTCAGGTACTGGAAGATTGCTGTTGGGTCTCCCCAGAGCCTTCTCTTTTCAAGGCTGAACAATCCCAGCTCCCTCAGCCTCTCCTCGTAGGAGAGGTGCTCCAGCCCCCTGATCATCTTCGTGGCCATCCTCTGGACCCGCTCCATCAGGTCCATGTCCTTCCTGTGCTGAGGGCTCCAGAGCTGGATGCAGTATTCCAGGTGAGGTCTGACCAGAGCAGAGTAGAGCGTCAGAATCACCTCTCTTGATCTGCTGGCCTTGCTTCATTTGATGCAGCCTAGGATGTGATTGACCTTCTGGGCTGCAAGCACACACTGGCTGCTCATGTCCAGCTTCTTGTCTACCAGCACCCCCAAGTCCTTTTCAGCAGGGCTGCTCTCTATGGCCTCATCTCCAAGCCTGTATTGATAATGGGGATGGTTCTGGCCCAGGTGCAGGACCCTGCACTTGCTCTTGTTGAACCTCATGAGGTTCACCTGGGTCCACCTCTCCAGCTTGTCCAGGTCCCCCTGGATGACATCCTGTCCCTCTGGTGTATTGACAGCATCACTCAGCTTGGTGTCATCCGCAAACTTGCTGATGGTGCACTCGATCCCACTGTCTATGTAATTGATAAAAATGTTAAAGAAGACAGGCCCCAGTACAGACCCCTGAGGGACACCACTTGTCACTACTCTCCATCTGGACTTTGAGCCATTGACCACTACCCCCTGGATGGGGCCATCCAGCCAATTCCTTATCCACTGAACAGTCCACCCATCAAATCTGGATCTCTCCAACTTGGACCATGTCAAAGGCCTTGCAGAAGTCCAGATAGATCATATCCACAGGTTGTCTCTTGTCCACTGATGCAGTCATTCTGTTGTAGAAAGTCACTGGGTTTGTCAGGCAGGATTTCCCCTTAGTGAAGCCACGCTGGCTGTCCTTGATCACCTCCCTGGCTTCCATGTGCCTTATCAGGCCTTCTAGGAGAATCTGCTCCAAGATCTTCCCAGGCACAGAGGTGAGGCTGACAGGTCCGTGGTTCCCAGGGTCCTCCTTTCTACCCTTTTTAAAGATAGGTTTAACATGTCCCTTCTTCCAATCACTAGGGACTTCACCTGACTGACATGACTTCTCAAATATTACTGAGAGTGGCTTGGCAACTACATCTGCCAGTTCACTCAGAACTCTGAGATGCAAAATGGGATGAGGCAAAGTCTTCCCTGAGTTTGGTTTAATCTAGGGTTGCCTAACTAGCTTAACATGCTTTTGGCTGAGGTTGGCAAGAGAAAAAGTGCACAGCTATCTCCTGTGAACTTAAGTGACTTAGCTTCTAACAGAAAGAGCTCCTTCAAATTATTAATTTACAGAAAATAATATTTTTTACTTTTAATGAGTTAACAAAAATTAAATGTGCTCGCTTTCTCATTGACTAATTTTATGTTTCTAAGACTTTAGTTTTCAACCCTTCAATTACTTGAGTGAACTCAGTGCTCTTAAGGCTTTACTTCCACTTCGTGATCTTTTTGGAATATCAGCTGGGGAATGCTGATGATATAATAATGATAAATCTTTAAATATTACATAAATATAAATATTAAAACTTAGCACTCATTTAACTCAGCTTTTTGAAATTCTAAGGAGTAAAATAAAATCTGGTACTGCAGATGCAAATAATAATGAATTTTTTTTATAAGTACGGCTTATTTATTACATTGGTTAAACAGATTACCTAGCAACTCTAAACTTTTTTTTAAATAGACACCATATCTATTTGCTAATGCTACATGAGGTTAGGGAAGATCCAGAAAAAAAGAACATATGTTTTAGAGAAATATGTCACTTTTCATTACATGAAAAAGGCTTAATTTTGATAGGCTTGGGAAAATTTCTGCTATGAGATAAATAATTCATTTAAATGGTTCTAAGCATATTTAGATGCAGTGATCCAATATGCAAGCTCTATTTTCCATCAAGTCAATGCAAACTGACCACTAAAAAGTGCTAGGTCCCTATGAGGCATGGATGAAAAACTTCAATATGAACTTGCTACTTCATTCAGTTCAATCTTTCTTATTCCAGAGGGAACACACTATTTCTCAGTGGTCAGGAATGTATAATACATGGGAATATTCATTATTCAGGAAAAGAATATTCATTGCATTATAGGGAAGTCTGAGTTACATTACTGTGTGGTTCAACATAGACAAATTCTTGACGACTTTTTCCAGGACATATATTTTTGAAAGAGCAGCCCATTACAAGTACTTCTGCAGTGAGGGTATGTATTTGTAGAGGCACAGACATTAATTAACAAACTAAGGTTTCCATTTACACTTTTAAGTAGATGTGGTGGGTTGACCCTGACTGGACACCAAGTGCCCACCAAACCTGCTCTCTCACTCCCCTCACCTGGACTGGAAAAAGAAAATATAATGGAAGCCTAATGGGTCAAGATAAAGACAGGGAAAGATCACTCAGCAATTACTGTCATGGGAAAAAACAGACTTGGCAAAATTAGTTTAATTTACTATCAATTTAATCAGGGTAGGGTAATGAGAAAGAGCCAAATATTAAAACCACCGTCCCTCCACCTGTCCCTTCTTCCTAGGCTTAACTTTACTCTTGATTTTTCTACCTCTTCTCCCTGCAGCGGGAAAGGGGGAAGAATGGGGGATTCAGTTCATCACACTTTCTCTGCCACTCCTTCCTCCTCAGGGGGAGGACTACTCACATTCTTCTGTGCCAGCATGTGGTTCCTCCCACAGTAGACAGTCCTCTATGAACTTCTCCACCATGGGTCCTTCCCACAAGCTGCAGTTCTTCACAAACTACTCCAGCATGTGTCCATCATGGACTTCCCATGGAGTCAGACTGTCAGGCATCCACTTGCTCCAGCATGAGGTCCTCCGCAGGCTTCAGGTGGATACCTGACCTACTGTTAACCTCCATGGGCTGTAAGAGGTCAGCCTGCCTCACCATGGTCTGCACCATGGCCTTCAGGGGAATCTTTGCTCTGGCACCTGGAGCACCTCCTTCCCTCCTTTTTCATCAGCCTTGATGAAACATGCAGAGTTGTTCTCACATATTCTCACTGCTCTCCTTTGGGTCCCGTCCTGCAGCAGGTTCTTCCCCCTCCTGTTAAATACATTATCACAGAGGTGCTTCCACCATTGCTTATGGGCTTGGCCTTGGCTAGCAGCAGGTCCATCTTGGAGCTGGCATTGGCTCTATTTGACATAGGGGAAAGCTTTTAGCATCTTCTCACAGAAGCCACCTCTGTAGCCCCCCACTACCAAAACCTTGCCACACAACACCCGGTGCTTGTAGGGTAAATATAGTTCTGGAAAGCCTTATAAAGAAAAGAACTACTGAGACATACTCTCTTCTGGCTTTCCCTCATATGATACCTGCCATATTTCCTCCTTCCTTGAGGAAGAAGAGCTAGAAGATAAATTTATTCTGTTCCTGCATCTGGATGTCAAAACTCTTATTGTCTGATAGCTTTTCAGGAAATCGTTTCTGAGGGGTTCAGTTCAGTGCACCTTGAAAAGGTTTAGTGGACCAGTTTATTTTCCAATTGATGCATTGGATTAGGGTTCCTCAGGATAGTTTGCACCTCATGGCTCTACGTTTGCGCTTTGTTTTTCCCACTGTTCTTGAGTTCCTGTCACTATCCTATAGGTGGTTGTGCAAGACTGGGCTTTTCTTACTGCAGACAGCCTCTATATTATAGAGAAGGTTCAGTTTCAGGCTTCCCTTCTGCTCCCTTGATTATCTCATCTCACTACTCCTACAGGACCAGAAGCACCCTTGCCCCTTTCTGCTTTGGCTTTTGATGTGCTTTCTCCTCACAAAAAAACTGATGCAGTGTTGTTATTGGTGTCTTCTGCTTCCATACTTTCTCCAATAATTTCTTGGACCATCTGAAGATCCATAATAAGGTGTATTGAAGATGTCATGTAAGAGAGGAATTTTCATAACAGACAGTTTTTGCATGGGTAGGATCAAACATATTCTTGCAAAGATATTAAGAGGTGATTATAGGTTGGGGGCCAGCTGGCTGGAAAGCAGCTCTGTAGAGAAGGACCTTGGGGTCCCAGTGGACAAGAAGCTGTCCATAACTCAGCAGTGCACCCTTACAGCAGAGAAGGCCAACAACATCCATGGCTATATTAGAAAGAGTACTGACAGCAGGTTAAGGGATATGATTCTTCCCTTTTCTTCAGCCTGGGAAGGCTCAGGGGTATCTTAACATGTACAAATAACAGAGGGGAGAGAATGAAGAAGACTGAGCCAGGCTCTTTTTAGTGGTGACAATAACAGAACAAGAGGCACAAATTCACACGTACAAAGTTCCATCTTTACACAAGGAAAAAACTTTTACAGTGAGGGGGATTCAGCAGAGGAACAGATTGTACAGAGAGTTTGTGAAGTCTCCAACTTTGAGGCATCCAGAACTCAACTGGACGTAGTCCTGGGCAACTGAGTTGACTCTGCTTGAGCAGGGAGTCAGGACTATATGATCTTGAGAGGCTGCTTTCTAAACTCAGTGCCTCTGTGATTCTGAGATGCCTGATCATAGGCATTACAATTATTTTAATTTATTTTTTTACCTAGTCCATCTTAAATGGTAGTTCAATTAATACATGATTTTAAAGGCAAAGATTTTATTTTTTTTTTACATGATGAGAGAGATTTTAAATATTAAGCGGTAGAAGTCATCTGGAACCTGCAGACCAGCTAGCAAGAGAAATGTGTCTTTTTTGTTTTGTTTTGTTTGTTTGTTTTGTTTTGTTTTGTTTTTTTTACCAGCAAAATGCAATATTATGAAAAATGCGAATGGTTACAGTGTTGCTGCAATCTTTTCCTTCTAGGACTTCAGTCAGGATGTTTTCATATACTGGAGTAAGCTACCTAGAAAAATTAAGGTGAATTCAGTCTCTGAATTTACCTTACTTACATGTCAAAATGTAGACAGGCTACCTACATGCAAAATATCTTCATTAGCTTAAACATTTTTCTGTTTTTAATGTCTTGAATGAAAAAAAAAAAGAGAAAAAAAATCAGATGAAGATACCCTGTTGCTGGCTCAAGCTTATGATATATATATATATATTTTAAGATTATTATAAAGTATAGAACTAGATATTTTTG
>JANHFX010023865.1:0-17496 GCA_027560015.1 Chloroceryle amazona
CAGGCTATCAGGAGAGGGGTCCTAGCTTTCCGTACAACGCGATATCTTCCGGCCGCCAGGCCCTAGCCAGCAACAAACAAATGGATCTAAAGATGATTAAATTATATACAATTATGGCTTACTGAAATCTTTGGCTGAGAAATTCTAGACATGAACTACTGTCCTGCACCAAGCACAAGCAGAGGCTGGGCAGAGTACGAACTGAGATCAGTCCAGAGGAGAAAGCCCCAGCCGTATCCTGGGCAGCATCAAAACCAGCACGGCCAGGAGGTCCAGAGTATCTATTGAGCTAGCATGGTACCCACACACACTAGCACACCCGCAAGTCAACCATCATCCAGTTTTATTCCATAGGCTTAGGGACTTACAAGCATTTAAGAAAATAATATGAATTAGTACAGAGCTTTCCTATTTCTGCAAAACCCAAAATAACCCGGTCTTCACAGAAGACACTGTACAGAAATACAATACTGTACCACAAAACTCTCCACTCCCATATATCCACATTCCTACCTCCTCATCCTACCCACAGCATTCTTACCTGCCCATCACCACAGTGGGCAGTGCAATGGTTTTGGCTGGCCCTGTGCTAATCCATGCCAACTGACACAGGGAACAGAGCAGGTAACTGCTGAGCCCGTGCTTCTGCCTTTCCTCACTGGGACATAAATTAGGATATCTCTTCTCTTTCCAGTTATCAAGCTGCAGGAATATATTTAACTTTTCCCTGAAACTGGCTGAAATTAGTCAAAATGTACCTGAGGCAGGGGAGAAACAGTTAAAGTGGTCATATAAATTTCATTTCCCTAGGAAAGAAATATATAAAATTATCCAGAAAAATACAGCAGATAGCACAAACACAACATCTGTCTTTTCTAAATGGAATGATTTATAAATTATTGCGTTATGTTAAAAGTCCAAATTAAATGAGGATGAATTAAAGCTGTACTGGACTGTATACAGACACTGGGATAAAGAAGAAAAGTTCTTGAGAGGGTTTTACTCTTCTTCCCATCTGTCATTTCGACTGCTAATGGAAAGGAAATAAGCCCGGATTAAATAAACAGTTTCAGAGTCTTAAGTGGAGGAATATTGGAGGAATACTGAAAATCACAATGTGCAAACATTTTCCATTTCAGTGATCCTCTTTATTCATCCGTGATGTTTCTTCTAGAAAAATCTACCATAAATTTTGTGTTCAAGATTTTCTTTTACAAGTAACACAAAAGTCCATACATCAGAAGACTGTACAGGTAAAAACTATCTAGAATTACAAGGGAACAATTTGAGGTGATTGATTTATAAACTGAGTAACGT
The DNA here is from genome assembly GCA_027560015.1 of Chloroceryle amazona. NCBI lineage: Eukaryota > Metazoa > Chordata > Aves > Coraciiformes > Cerylidae > Chloroceryle > Chloroceryle amazona. The sequence goes on from JANHFX010023865.1 coordinate 1,318, forward strand.
TCAAATTTAAGTCAATACTCATTTCAAACAATAAAAAATAAGAATTCTTCATTTTTTATTGAACATTGAGTTAATTCAATGCTGTCTTAAAGATTTATTATATAAATTAATTTCTGTTATCCTCTGTTGCAGAATTCAGTTCATAACCCAGACAAAAGTTAGCAGCACGATGAATCATGCTGTATTTTTTCAAATCTTACAATGTCAGTTATGATTCCAAAAAGAGTCACAAAACTGGGGCCATGGGAACTTAAGGCAAGAGACAATTACACTGTAATCTAGAAATTTCCAATCCACTCTGAAATGCCAGCAGAGGATATTCTTCAGTACCATTTAACATGGTATTAAAAAGCAGCTGCAGCTGCCGTGCTCTACTGACGTCTCTCTTCAGTGAGCAATCCTACTGCAGTTCTGTTTCTAGCTTGGTTTTAAAGTCGGTTTAAACGAGAAATGCTCGGTGGGAGGTTTGCAACTTATCTACGTCCTGACTCAGCTCAGTTGCCCCATCAACTGAAATCATGCAGGGTTTTCACACCCCTGCTTTTGTTCGTTGCTTTTCTGTTTAACCAGGCATCCCTACTCAAGACGAGACTTTAGAAAGTGAAGAGACAATGGCAGTGACAGCAGGTAAGGGAGTGCTAGATGGCAACCCAATTCTCCAGAATCCACTGATGAACACGATGAGTAACACAGCAAAAAAACAATCTAGAGCATCTTCGTTGCTGCAGTTGTGCTTTCAGGAGGGTTGCTTTTAATTCAATTCAAGTTTTTATTAAATTCCCCAAAAATGAGGCTTTTGAGACTAAGTTTAGATGACTAAACCAGATTATCCATCTTACTGCTAAAAGGTCCTTTCACATATTCCAAGAACTGTCCTCATCTGACTTCTCCCAGCTGTAAACCTTTTCAATTATGCTAAATATTCCCAGCACATCTATAACTATTTTCAGATTTATGTTCTCACATCTTCATGTGCCAAACCATAAATATTTAACATTCTGATCTCAAAAATCAATTCTCTCAATCTGTAAGCTACTTTTTGCTGCTCTTCCATGAACTCTGCAACATTTTACCATTAGCAGAGTTTAAGGTTAGCGAGATGATTTAACTATTGGATGTGACCTCCCACATGTCGTGGGTTCCCATTCAGCAGAATCTATATTGAGCTCAATGGTGTGTGTATAAATAAAGAATATATCCTAGAAAGACATCCAGTCCTGAGAACGTTAAAAGAGTGCTTATTAAATCCATTCCTTGACAGCTTTTGCTGATGGTTTTTCAGTCTAATTGATCAAAATGAGAGCTTTATTTGAAGCTGAATTTGCCTGGTTTCTGTTTTGACTATTTATTTTTTTTCTGGAACGCAGAAGTGAATTCAAGACTATGTATTTTCTCCATGTGGAGACATCCATTCATTTTAAACAGGTCATATCACAGCCTTCCTCTAAACTAAACTGATTGGTCTTCAAGCACCTAAACAAAAGAGTTTTTTGCTGCCCTTCAAAGACTCCAGACAGCTGCCTGCCAGAAGGTAGTTGATTTTCCTGCAGAATGTAGCAGATCTTTAAGGACACTCCCCATAAAGCACAAGTGCTCTTGATCACCGGGTCTTGCTTGATTTGCAAGGAAGGGAAGAGACCACCACAGATGAGTTGAGAACTGCTGGTGGTCAAACTACAAGGCAAGAAGGGGCTGCACAGTCAGGGGACAGCAGGGAGATGTGTCTTTGGAAGAGATGCTGTCCAATTGTGCAGGGATGAGGTCAGGAAGGCCAGAGCACAGTTGGAGCTGAATGTGGCAAGGGATAAGAAGAACAAGAAGGGCTTCTACAGGTATGTCAACAAGAAAAGGAAGGTTAAAGAAAACATGCTCCCCTGATAAACTAGAATGGCAAGCTGGTAACAACAGGTGAGGGGAAAGCTGAGGTTCTCAACAACATTTTTTCCTCGGGGTTCACTGGCAACCTCTATCCCCACACCTCCCAAGTTAACAGACCACAGGGTGGGGATCAGGGGGGCAAAGTCCCTTCCACTGTAAGTGAAGATCAGATTCCTGACCACCTGTGGAACCTGAACATACATAATTCTAAGGCACGTGAAGGACAGGGGGGTGATCAGAGACAGCCACTATGGCTTCACTAAGGGGAAATCCTGCCTGACAAACCCAGTGGCTTTCTAGAATGGAGCGGCTACATCAGTGGACAAGGGAAGAGCTGCGGATGTCATCTATCTCTCCTCTATCAAGAGGTGGTGGAGGCCCCATCCCTGGAGTCATTCAACATCAGACTTGATGGGGCTCTGAGCAGCTGGCCCTAGGTAGAGATGTCCTTACTTGTGTAGGGAGGTTGGACCAGATGACCTCTAGAGGTCCCTTCCAGCCTAAAACATTCTATGGTTCTATCTGGACTTCTCAAAGGTCTTTGACACGGTCCCCAACAACATCCTCCTCATCAAGTCAGAGAGCTATGAATTTGATGGGTGAACTGTTCAGTGGATAAGGAATTGGCTGGATCATCACATCCAGAGAGTAGTGGCCAATGACTTGATGGTGGCAAGTGGTGTCCCTCAGGGGTCAGTACTAGGACCATCACTGTTTAATATCTTCATCAATGATATAGACAGTGGGATTGAGTGCACCATCGCCAAGTAGGCAGATGACACCAAGCTGAGTGGTGCAGCTGATACATCAGAGAGATGAGATGTCATCCAGAGGGACCTGGACAAGCTAGAGAGGTGGGCCCAGGGGAACCTCATGAGGTTCAACAAGAGCAAGTGCAGGGCCCTGCCCCTAGGCCGGAACAATCCCCACTATCAATCCAGGCTGGGGGAGGAGGTGATAGAGAGCAGCCCTGCAGAGAAGGACTTGGGGGTGCTGGTGGAGGAGAAGCTGGACATGAGCAGCCAGTGTGTGCTTGCATCCCAGAAGGCCAATCCCATCCTGGGCTGCAGCAAACGAAGCGTGGCCAGCAGATGGAGAGAGGGGATTCTACCGCTCTGCTCTGTGACCTCACCTGGAATACTGTGGACCTGATGGAATGGGTTTAGAGGAGGGCCACAAAAATGGTCAGATGACAGAAACACCTCTCGTATGAGGACAGGCTGAGAGTTGGGGTTGTTCAGCCTGGAGAAGGCTCCAGGGAGACTTTATAGCAGCCTTCCATCACCTGAAGGGAGCCTAAAAGAAAGCTGGAGAGGGACTGTTTTCAACAGCATGTAGTGATAGGACAAGGGGCAGTGGTTTGGAACTAGAGGAGGACAGATTTGGATTGAACATTAGGAAGAAGTTCTTTACTATGAAGGTAGTGGAACACTAGAGCAGGTTGCCCAGGAAGGTGGTGGATGTCCCATCCCTGGAGACATTCAAGGTCAAGCTTGATGAGTCTCTGAGCAACCTATGTCCCTGCTCATTGAAGGGAAGTTTGGATTAGAAGACTTTTAGAGGTCCCTTCCAACTCAAGGCGTTCTAGGAGTCAATGAAATACGAACATTTAATTTAAAAATTCACCTATGTAAAACCAAGAAGTGTTTCAGAAAATGTTGCAGAACTTTCTTATTGTGTAATTAAAAGTTTGGTTAAAACATGGCCACAGAAACATGCTGTTTCCTTTTCCCTGGTCAGGATTTGTGACTGCTAAAGAGGCTGTGTTCCAATTTATTGTAGTGAAAATGTGGTCAACCCTGGAAACTGGAATGGAAATTCTGAAAACTGTGTCTAACTTCATTAAGACCCAAAATTCTACCCCTGAAACTGAGGATCAGGATCTCCTAGGAACCCTCAACACTGTTAAGATTGTTCTATTTTAGTCTCCAAACCCTTTGGTGAAAATGAGTAAGAAAGAATTGATCCTAACTTTAAATACAAGCTGATGAAAAGTTCTCGACTAGGGAGCATGCTACAGGCTTTACTATGGACTGATGTCTTCTTTACAAAACCAAAACATTTCATTAAATGATATACTTCAATGGTACAAAGGAAAATTATCTTGAACCCACAGTTAGGTGAACTGGCACTTTGAATTTAACAGCATCAGACCTGCTGCAGTTCCTCTTTTTTTTTTTCCCTCTGGCTCAATTACAAGAATAGAGTCTAAGCCTCTGCACTTGCCAAAAGGTATCTGCAGCTGATGTCTTGTCAGCTTCGTGGTGGCTTTAAGGTGGTTTGCCTCCAAATAAATCTAAAAATTACCTAGTTCATCAGCTTGAATTTGTAGAATTTACAGGTAAGAATATTCTTGACTATCTGTCATCTAAACCTTGCCCAAAAGTGAAGGCAGCATCCCTGCTGCACTGCACATTGATTTAACCTACAGATTCAGACCCAACGCACCATCTTTGTAATAACCAAGACCAAAATTTTCCAACTTTTGTACCAATAGTATGCTGGCAAGGAACACAAGGAGACCAACAGGCACCTCACAGCATGCAGAGCACACCTTACTTGAATTCTTACCAAATATGCAGAGTTAAGCAGTAATTTTTTCTGGCGGTTTTTCATATTCTCTGCTCATTGATAAAGGCAAGAAGGAAGGACACACCGTGCCTGCCAAAACTGGCAGAGAATGCCTTTGAGAGAATCAACACATATAAAGGACGTAGTTCAAGACAATCTAGCTAGCGCAAGTCGTTCTTACTCTCAACCATCAGCATCAGATCTCCAGTGGCAGTCTATGATCTACTGGTAACTGAACTGTTTTGAGGCCTGAAATCACACCCGTAGTTTTGGGGCTAAGACCTGAGAAGGAATCGATTAACATGATACGGCTGATTAAAGAAGACAAAGAGTACTATTTTACTATATAGATTTATCTACTTTTTATGGTAAAGAAACAATCAAGCAAGTAGATTCCTGATGCCCTGTAATACTTCAGTGATCTGCAGGTGAGCGAACTGTAGGACAGACTGGGAAACCTTTCAGCATTAATTCATTGTCTCTTATACAGAGGGTGCTCTGAACACCTACATTCTTCATTATGCATCACGGGACACCCATCTCTGGGCAAGCACAAACAAGCAGAATCACAGACTACAGGCAACATGATCGGAGGCAAAAAAATTTCCTGGCACTGCCAGTGTTTTCAGATGCAGGCAGCTGAGTGAGCAATAGTTGATACACCCAGTCAAAAACCTCAGAGCAGATTTCATTAACATTTTTTCCTGTTTTGTTGGTTGGGGTTTTTTTTGTTTGTTGGTTTGTTTTGTTGTTGTTGTTGTTGTTGTTGTTTTGTTGTGGGTTTTTGTTTGTTTGTTTTTTAAGTAAAGGCCTAAGGGAAGAATCAGTGTTTGAAGTTTTTTAGTTCCTTTAACTTTTTAAGCCCAGCAGCTAGTAAGCTATTGTTTCTTACTCTTGTTGAGGTAAAATGTATAATAAAACCAACCAAAACATAGAAGAAAGGGAAAAAAAATGAATCCAGGAAATTCAAGTAATTATGATTTCCATTCCAAAATGACACCTAAGTCGGTAAGTTACAAAATTCAGTTTCTCATAATGACTAAAGTAAAACAGATCAGCACCTCACACAGAATGTAATCAACAAAATCTCAGCTGCAAACAAAAGGAAATCTGATTCAAGGTTTTAACAGAGCAAGTGAAAGTACAAAATCTGACTTATAAGTTGCTGTCACCGAGTCTCAGATATAGGCAGAGATGATCAAGTCAAAATCAAACTTTGTTTCATTTAATGATAAATATTTATCCTTAGCAGATTGGAAGATGACATGTTTCTGCTATTTTTCACTTCCTAACATAGTATCGAATGAGACAACTTCTTCTGATGGAGAATCAATAGAGAGAAGCACAAGAGTGAATGGTGTTAGTGATGACTAAAGCTAAGGGAACAAACAGCAAGAGATAATAAGTACTTAAAACCAAAATGCATTCATGACTTAGCAGACTTTATGTACCTAATGTAACAAACAAACAAACAGATTTGACTAGCCTTTCAACAGATCTTGCAAAAAAACATTTCTGAAAGAAATTTAGATATTACAGTATTTTCCCCCAGCTCAGTAAAGCTTTAGGCACCTTAATTAAAAGCTGTCACATTTTTAACTACGTCTCAAATCAACAAATCGCTTAAAATAAAGTTCCCACTGACTTCAATGCTGATCAGTATGATCAACAGGCAAAGAATGAAGCAAATGCATATAACATAAGCTGGAGCACCACTATATAAAGCACCTGCTGCTATAAGGCTTGTGAAACTACACAGCTGAACATGCAGAAATTCTATCTTTAAATTAGTACCTTTATCTATTTGTAAAGATTTCAGGATTTAATACTTTCCACACCTTGTAAATTCCTGAGAACAGACAGGCAAGGTAGGGGTAGGATAACACAGCTGGGGAAACCCAGCACAAAAAGCCAGCTCACCAACAAGCAAGAGAGTTTCAAATAAAAGCATCATGTTGTATTTGAAACTTTTATGGAAGGTTCACAGCTTCACACCCAAGCTACTCTGTGACTATAGGATAGTCATTGCAGTCAAACAAAAAGCAGTCTTGTTGCCCATTTAAAAGTAAATCTAGATGGAGATTTCTGACGCTGAATGAAAAGGACTATTAAACAATAAAGCCATAAAGTTTTAGATCTCTTTTACAAGAGCTAGACACAATCTACTAATTAAAAAATAAAAATAAAACTTCTTGCCTGTCTCATTTGTAAATGCTTTTTACAAAAACTATTCCAGCATTTCATTATCTTTGCCTAAGCTAACACTGCCTTGCTATGTGCAAAGATCATTAGTTACTGTATTCCCTGCTCTGAAAAGCAGCTAGCTATCCTCTTGGCAGTGCCATTTATGTATTTAAAAACATAGGTCCCCTCTCAGTCTCTTTTGTTTCAGAAAGACCAAGAGTTTCTTTAAACTTTAGCTTAAGTCACATTTTATCACTCTTCTTGCTCTAGACTTTCTCCAGCTTGTGACTCATTTCTTTCCCTGGAAATGAAATATGCTCCCTGCATCTCCTAGACTTACATTCCCTTCTTGCCTATCTTTGGGTATTATTCCCCAGGTCTGACATGAAAAGGTTCCTGGGACCAGTGGAAAACTTCTGTATCAATTAAATTCACTTTCAACTATTAGTAGCAGAAGTATTACATAATTTCAGCAAAATAATTTCAGATTTCAACCAAACCAAAAGCTTGCTCCCACTATGCACGCTGCCTTTCTTTTCAACAACCCTACTACTTCATAGCTGGTAGCTGACTACTACAGGGGGATTTCTAATAAAAGCTCATTCCTGTCTGATTTGTAACAAGTTGTTCTTGCACTAACAAAGTCCATTCTCAGTCTTCTTTCTTCCCCCCAAAAAACCCAAGCTCACTTAGTCATCTTTCAAACTACAGCTATTCAAAGGCCACCTCTGGAACTGCCAGGGTTTGAGTACATTCCAGATACTTATGAGTATTTAACTACTAGTGTAGGTGAACTTACATTAAAAAAATGCATTGGTAAATCATTAACTTACTGAATTCATTTCTTCAAAAGCTGCTTTGCTTAAGCGGTATGTAAAAAACCCACAAAATTAATAAAAACATAGAATAGGAACTGTGTATTTAGCAACAAATAAAGACTTTTTAGCAAAAAAGGAATTAATAATAAAAAAATACTGAAACTTATAGCTCTCAGTGGTTGATGAATTCTAGGCAGTTGGATTTTTGTGATTATGGCATTTGACACCATGTGTTGCTACTATTTTCAAAACTTCCTATGACGCATCAACTACTCAGTGGTTTCCAGTAGAGAGCAAGCACCAAAGGACAGGAAGATTATAATTCATTCCTCACATCTGAATACAAACATTTACACATGCACTTTGGGTTAGAATCTGTTAGACAAACACAAAACAACGTAATACACAACACAGCACAAAACACATCAGCCAAGAGATATACAAAAAAGTCATCAAATTTTACAATAAACAGTAGATATCCTGTCCCTGGTAAAACACAAACCATCATGAAAACGTGTGAACATCAGAAATTGACCCAGGCACACAGATTGCTTTAATCGCAGTCTGCAGTTAAAGGGTTAAACTCCTACACGGGGAATTTTGAGGATTTGTTCACATAAGTCTTTCCCTACACATTGCTAATGATATTGAAAGTTTCCAGTAGGGTCTTTAAGTTACAGCCATTATAAGAGAGACAATGGACCAAATACACGACAGTCAAAACAAGGCTTACCTTGTTGCTGGAAGGGTACTAACACGTGTAAAGAAAACAGATGGCTCTACTTCCACATGAAGGCCTAATGAGAGATTCCGGTAATATCCTTCAACGTGTCCTGGTCCCCCAGAGTATTTAAAATTCAAAATGGCTTCCAGAGTCTACAGAAATAAAAGTAAATTACTTATTAGTTATGTTTCATTACTGTGCATTTGACAAGTTCAATTAAATTAGACCATAGCAGTGATTTACCAACAAAGTTTCTATGCCCTCAAGAATTTGCTCTCCTAACCCATCCATTCTATTATCTCAAGAAAAAAAAGCAATCTAATAACTGCATCTTAGGTAAAGAGTTGATTTTTTTTTTTCTCTCTCTAATCCTTTCAAAAACTAAAGAGTACAGAACAAAGTCAGCTGGATTTCCCTTAACATAATTCCTCTCCATACCACATTTGACAAGTGCTTATTTCTGCTACGAAGAGTTGGGGTTTTATTAAATTATATGGTCTTTCATACCCTTGAAAAATATTCACCACTTCATTCCCTTTGCAATCAAATGGAAAACCCTTAAAGTTTTTGAGTGTGGAGAGATAAAAGATTATACAAAACTAAAAGCATCTGGTCTCTCAACAAGGCACTGCAAACATACACTCATCTTCATTAACTACCAGATTAAAACAACACTGTTGACTAGATCTAGCGCATGAACCTTGTCTTTCTTTGATGTTCATTTTATAGAACATGATTCGTTAGTTAGCAAATATTAAAAATGAGGATGCTTCTCTAGCATTAGAGAATTACACACTCATTGCTCTCAGTAGTACTGAACCTTTACTTCTGTGATGACATTTTGGGCTTTGTGTCTTTTTCCTTATTGAATAACATGTGGGAAGCTTCCCAGCATACCAGTCCCCACATTGCTATCAGTGTTCAAGCTCAGAAAAAAAAAAAAAATGAGCCATCCAAAGACTATACACTACCTCTTATTTCATTATGTTTCTGAAATACAGTTTGCTGAAGAAAGGCAAGAATTCGGGAAGTGTCACTGGATTTTTTTTCTCAGCTCTTATTCTGGACCCCAGGCAGCCACATCTCAGAGCAATGACAGGTAGTGACAGACCTCTACCTTAACATGGACAGTACCATATTATTCTGAAGCCTATGCCTAGAAGGACAGACATTTCTTAAAAAGCTTTAGAAACAACACCTATCTCCTCTTTGATTGGCTTTTTGCTCCTCCTTTATGAACAAGAAAATCAACAAAATACACCAAACCCAAACCTTAAGTTAACAACTTATCCAGGAAACCAAGTTTGTCATCAATCCTCAAACAGATAGAAGTATTCTCCTTTTCTATTGAGGATTTATAAAACAATTTAGAAAACCTGTTCAGTTTTTTTGTATGCTCTAAGGGTTTTCTAACTTCTGAAAAATCATTTAGATTTGATACCATTCTATTTTTAAGTCTGTCTGAAGGAACAGAAACACAGGTACAATCATTCATTAAATAACCACAATCCAGTGACTTAAATCCCCAAATCAAGTTTTTAATGTTTAGCTGCATGTGCATACTTAAATGCTTTGCCTATTTCCACCTTGCATTTAAGTAATGTGGGCTAACTCCAATTTCTAATTTAGTTTCATTAAAATTTATGAGAGTCACCTTACAATACAAATAAAACCTCCACTGAGTGTTCATGACAGACCCATCTACTCTGTTTATGTCAATTCCTAATTTGTAGTTAATGAACTCAAGTTTATGTTATGTCAGGAGAGGTAATCAATGTTAAATACAAAAATAAAAAAGTCCAAACCCACTCAAAACATACTTCATTGTAATTAACCATCTGGACTACTTAACAAAAATCAGAGCCAGACTCCATAAGTACAGTGATCTGACGCTATTTACATCATAATGTCAGAATGGACTTCAGTTTCAATTAGAATCTGTGAAAACTAGCTATGGATTTTCTGTATTATTGCTGTCATACAGTATCCTGCTTGGGAAAGCTTCTGTGGTGTGGATCCCTGGTTCATTCTACACAGGACAATGGCCCAAAGATGCTTTGTTAAGCCCAGTCCCATAATTACAGGAAAAAATGTAACAAATGATAGTTTGAAAGTTCACAGAGCACTAGCGTTCCAGATGCAAAATCCTTTGTAACATCCTATACCAAACGAAAAACTTCCAGAATATATGGCTAAAAAATACAACCATTATGTGTCACTGACAAGCAGGAGAGTATAAGGACATCATTATAATCTTTGTTCCTGCTGTAGTGAGGAATTTGGCAAAGAAAACTTGCTGATGACCCTGCGTGCGGCACGCACTCCATGCTAGAGAACAGGGAAAAGAAAAACCAGTGGTACCCTATTAAATCTACACAATAAGAGAACATCTCTTGTCACACAAAATGTAAGATCTAACTGGGGACATTTACTACAAGAAATTTTTAGTGTCTCTGAGAACCACAGAACACCTTTTTCTTATTCTTTTTCTGGTCATGATAATTTGCAGGGTTCTTAGGAAGATACACACAGGTACAAAGATGAAACATCAGGCAGTCTTTACAACAGGACTGCAGACGTACGTGTAGGAGGGGGGCATGACTGTAGCATAGCATTTCTTCAGGAGTCTTCAGGTGATCAGAGAAAGTTTTTAAGATTCATAGAATATGAACAGAATATATAAAAAAGAAAAAGAAATGCAGTCTCCTTTAAACCTCTCTACGCACATGTAACTTAGAAAGGACTCCACATAAAATATGAAAAGCCTTCCCATATTCATTAACAGAACAGAATTAAAAGCAAAATTAGAAAAGAACAGCTATTTGAGTAACACTCTGACACTAATGAAAAGCAAAACCCCTTGGCATTACGGTTTCCTGACAGTACGCTTCTGCCAATCAATCCCTCAATAGTGACTGTCTGAAGAGTAACAGCTTTCAATACTGGTTTTTAATTGCCAATTCAAACAGATCATCTACAACTCAGATCAATTATTTCTACTGAACTACTGCTATAGTACTTCCAGAGGCAGAGAGTAAAATCTAAAGAGAATTTCCACAAATTCTGGAGAATATTGCTACTTATACAGAAGGTGGAACATCACTGATGCGAGAACAGATCTCTCCAACACAGCTAATGACACAAGAAACATAAATGAAGGGGGGAAAGAGCAGTGATGAAGGGGATTTCTTGTGCTGGGAAGTTAAACATGGTACTCAACCCTTTCTGTAACCTTGTTCTCAAGTAAGGGGATTGACTGACTGCCAGAGTCAAGAAGCTTTACCTGCCTAAAGTATTCAAAGTTAGATGTAGAAAAGAACACTATTTTAGCTCCAAAAATTACCTTAGACCAAGAGTATAGTATGGTAACTATAACTCAAGGATATAGGAATCCACCTGAAAACATGTAATCATTATATTCTGGATGTAAAGGAAAATAGAAGAAAACAGAATGGTACCTTAATTTAGTATTAGCAACTCTCACCTTTAGATTGGGTTGGGTTTTTTTTTACAGAAAAAACCTCCAAGGTATGAAAAACATTGAGAGTCATTTCCCTTTAAAACCAGGAATAATTACTGAACAGCAACACTAGATACAAAGTACCAGCACTGTACATGACATACACAGTATGCGAATTAGTAATCAGGAAGCTCACATTTGCATTGATATACTGTTAAGGAGTAAGCAATCAATAAAATGATCATATACTTTCATCCTCACTGCTGAAAAATACTTTGATGTATCTAAATTTTTGGTTTTGTAAAATTTACAAAATTGGAAACAGTTCAGGTGAGGAGCTCCTGGGTTTAATTCTTACATCATCTATTTTGCTTGGTAGATTTGTTACTTTATTCTTCATTTCTTTATTCCTAAGCAATTTTACTTAACTCTGGTTTCATCCCTGTGCATATCTCACTACTGGAAGAAGCGTATGATTCTGGTTTATGATATTATTTCTTGCACTTTCACATCACCAGACAGACTGCATTTTGTGTTTCAGATAGCAAAGCAAGATTTTATCCTTAATTTCTTTCCAAACTGGAACATAACTTTCTGAAATAGTTATTGTCAGTGTTTTCCATAATTAAATTAATAAATCATAATTTATAAGAAAGGTTCACAAAGGCTTTATTTTCATATCCTTCCTAAAATCCCTTTGTATAGTAAAAATGACACTAAGTAGATCTCAACGCTTACTACAAGAATACCAGCACTTAACTACAGGCAGTTTGTTCCTGAATTTTTTATCCCTTTTATACGTGACTCCACACCTCAATTTCCCGCCTTTGCTATCCAAATTACCTGCCTAACCTCTACTAGACCAAACTCAAAAAGGTACAAGTCTTGGGACTTTCAAAACGCAGCACATGAGATGAGCTGCTCAAGGAACATGGTTGGTACAGAACTGCAGTACACTAAACACAGCTGAGTCTCTTTTTAGAGAAAGACCAGAACTTGAGAACTGGGAGGGAAATGGAAACACCTACGTAGCTGAGACCAAGCAAATGGGACTCAAATACGTCAAGCTTCCAGTCCTCAGGCTGATTTGTGAATGCCAAGACCATGTCTGTGTTTAGAGTTGATTTCCTTCAAAAATCCAGTCCTGGACTTAGAACTGCACACACCTCTGCCTGCGTATTCATTTGGCTATCTGAATTAATTTAGCACTTTCTAGAGTTTTAATTTACGACAGTCTAATGGAAGACAAATACTTATGATTTTCGATTCCTTCTCCAATCACTGAGGCTACAGTCCATGATTCCACAGAGTAACCTGAGAAAGGATAAAGTCTGTATAAAAATCAGGCTTAGAGCATAAAGTCTGCATACAAAAAAAATGAGGCTTCGCAGTAGTGTTGGGAAAAGCAACAGGTGCCCTTATATACATAAGCTGAATATCCTCTTGCCCACTTGTTCTCTGAAGGATAAAAGAAAATAAACATCCTTACACCACTAAAGACAAAAAGCATAGAAACTGCTGACTAGCTAGAGACTCTCTAATTCTTGGGAGAACAAAAACCTCCCATCTAATAGAAAAAACTTCCAGCTAAATGTCAGTAGCATCATGTTTTTCTTAGTTCATGCTGATGAGAGCTAAGCAAAGAACAGCACTAGTGAAATCTGAGTGCTCTCACGACATCCTCTACCGGTAGTTTCTGAGGTACACACACTTCTTAGCATTGATTCTTTGGATAAACCTCTTACTGCAAAACTCAGACCTCAGGGACTTCGATGTTCATATCTTCAAAGCTTCTTCCATAGAATAGTTCACATTATTCCCTGAAACAAACTTAAGTCCTTCCTTTACTTGAAATACTGGCATGGGAAGGACATTTGGGAGGAGGGGTGGAATATGTCATATAGTAAGAAGAGCACCAAGCCTTTACCTCATCAGGTTTATTTCAAGCTGAAATCAAGTTTATTCCAAACCTGAAAATAAATTAGTCCTCCCTGATGCTTTAGTAGCTGGCACAAATCTGAGGCTGCTCAAGAAAAGTCCACCATAAGAAATGCAGATCAGCAGTGGAATACACCATATATGAAATTTTCTACCTGTAGAAAACACCGCCTCATAGTTCGTAAAAGGTAAATTATATCACAAATTGAATTTTTGCATTAAAATAATTGATGGATTAAATGTGCAGTGATATCATGCAACGTTGCAGAGAGCAATCTATTCTGATTTTGTGATGCACAAAATATACATTGTTTTCTGTATGTTTATGAATTACACAGTAACAGGCTTTGGGTTTTTTTAGGTAGAAAAATAAATTCGTTATTTTTTAAGAAGAAACTGAACACCCAAGAAAGGACAGAAAGTAGATATACATTTCTCTGAATGCAAATCATGAAGCAAATCTTTATCTACTGGAATACATAATTGATCAAGGTAAAATTCCTAGTCTTCCCCAGACAGGAAAAGGAGACTCCCCCAGTAGAATTGTTCCTTTAAGCACCAAATAGTATAGTAATTGATACCAAGAACCCGGATACATGCATTATAAAAAGGATATGCATATGTAATCACCTTGTAGTGCATATGTAATCATCCTCTAGGACTGAACTGCAGCAAGCATTCTCCATACTAATTTTTCTCCTCCATATTCCATTAAAAATATACATGGCAACTACAAAAGCTATGATAAATTTTTTAATAGCTGATTAAGCAATGAAATAAATTGTGCCACTGCAGTAAGTCAGACCCTTTTACGCACAAACAAAGCCCACAGTCTTATTCCAGTTCAAGTACTTTATTGGTGTAAACCAAAGCTGACTATAATTTTTAGCACATGTTAATGGGGTGACTTTAGACAACCAGTCTATTGAAGGAAGTGCCTGTTGTGCTCATGCTCTAGTGCAGTTTTACTCAAGTACACCTACTGCATACACATGGACTTTCAGCAGCGTTTTTCTGCAGTACACCGATGTTTCTCTAGCTCATCCATCTACATTTGTGTCTGGTTAAGCCCCTGAACAATGAAACTGCCGCATCTCTTTGTAAAAATAGCACAAAGGCAATGACAAGTAGCTGAAGCTAAATATAGCTCCTGCAGGCATATGCCGGGAATTAAATAGTACATTTTACCCCTCCCCAATCCTAATTCAGTAAGCTTTAACAAAGAATCTCTAGTGAATACACACAGGAGCTCAATAAATCCCCCTTAAGCTTACAAGGCACATTCTGAATCTGTGCTAGCTAAAAATAGCCATGTTTGTAATGAGAATGGAGATGTGAGCAGAATAATATTAAGTTGAAAGGCAGGCATGCTACAGTCATTCTGCATTAACGAAGAGGGTGAATCAAAGGTCATTCTAACAAATAGATTGACAGATAAAATACAATATGCAGCAATCTTTAACTGAAGAGCACTCGTCTCTCATTAAGCTGTGCACTTTCTAATTGGCTACTGCAGCCACACACTGATGAGTGATTTTGTGCGCGTTTTTCAGTTAGAACACAAATCGTTACTTCCAAAATGTAGGAGATAAAGGAATATACATCATCATTCCTTTGGACAGCATTTCCTCTGAGAGTTCCATTCCCCTCTGGAAATATTCAGGAAATATACCATATAATTCTTCTTGTAATATTAATTACAGAATTCTGCTTTCTTCAATTAAAGGCAAATTGCAGCCAGGTCTCCAGGGTGGTACTTCCACAGCTGACTCTCCAAGTAGCTGATGCATATTCTTAACCACCTCAAAGGTTTTACCTTTGTCGACTTCAGAACAAGCACTGCCCTCCAAAGCTAGCACAGAATCTCATTCCTGGCTGAGATAAAGATGAGAGATTAAAAATAATTTAAATACAATGTGGAACATTCCCATGGAGAGTTTTCTGTCTACTGACAGTAAACTGCAGAACCTCTTAGAAAAATGAGGAACTTAAGCAGGCTTGCTTTCTGTTCTTGGAGGACTTGAAGGAATAGAGAGGGCAAGTCATCAGACATGTTCCTCAATAACTTCTCTGATTCTGAAATCTTGCCATGAGCCAAGTAAGAAGGCTCAACAGGAAAGTAAATACAGGGATAGACGTTGATGAACAAATCACGTGCAAATCCCCTTCAAATGGGAAATTTCTCTGCGTGGAGACCAACAACAGCTCAGTCTGGTTATCCCAGCAAGGGCTATGTAACATGTTGGTTGCTGTAAAAAAGCACCACTTGAACGTATTTCCTCACTGAAACCTGTTCATTACACCTTTTATCAGTGCCCCCAAGAGAAAAGGCACAAGATGCTGACAGGTATCATCTCAGTAAAAAAACACATTTGTGAGCTATTGGGCATAATACTGCAAAGAACATGAGTCAACAGGAACACCCCACATTTTATGAAATTATAAATGAGAAAAGTATAAAAACAGTCACAACCTAAGAAATAACACCAGGGGAAAAAAAAGGAAAGAGGGGGAGGAGAAGGGAAGGGGTCCTGCCATGGTCAATTGTGACAACTGTTTTGTTGTTTTGGTTTTGGTTTGTTTTGGGTTTGGTTGGTTGTTGTTCA
>JANHFX010023865.1:17596-35225 GCA_027560015.1 Chloroceryle amazona
AATTAGAAAGGAGTGGATTTAGATTAGAAATAAGGAGGAAGCTCTTTACCACGAGAGTGGTGGAGCACTGGAACAGGCTGCCCAGGGAGGTGGTTGAGGCCCCATCCCTGGAGACATTCAAGGTTGGGGTTGACAGAGCTCTGAGCACCCTGCTCTAGTTGAGGATGTCCCTGCTCTCAGCAGGGATGTTGGACTAAATGTCCTCTAGAGGTCCCTTCCAACCCAGACTTTTCTATTTCTAATAATGGGAATTTGGGCTTAGATTTCAGCAAAGAGAAGATGATAATTGCAGATATGAATCACAAGTAGAGATGACACTAAAATTCATTTCCTCTCTCCACTAATCCCATTTTGCTACAATTGAGCCAAGTAAACATGGCCCATGTCAGAGAGCTCCAGCACCACTGCCCACTCGCACTAAAGATTCCCAGTGGCTGAGAATACACTCTAAATTCTATCATGTTACACAAAACCAGACACATTTTACAAAGGCAAAGGTCTTAAAGCAGATGAAAGGCATCACAAAATGTTTTCTCAGAAATACAGATTTATAAAGGGCTAGCCACTGACAATTTGACCGGCGTACATCAGACTAGTCTGCAGAAGCATTTATCATGGATTTCTGAGCACAATTTTGCAATTGAGACAATACAATTATTGTTTACAAGCTGACACAACTTACACATCTGTATTCTTCACATATTATCAATTATGCTCTAAAAGTAACAGAAACATCCTACGAAAAGAACATTAAAAAAAAACACAAAACAAACCAAACCAACCAACCCAAAAAGAAGGCTTCTTGTATATGTTGTTACTTGGGAGATTTTTTCCCGTCCAACAAAATACATTCTCAAAAGTCTACTGGAGGTCATTACCATTAGGTCCAGTAACTCATCGTTAACAAGAGAATTAATCAGTGGATTCATAGATCTTTTTCTGAAGGAAATGGGACAAATCTAATTCCAGAATCTAAAGTGCAAAACTATCTGAAACCATCATATGTCAATAAATCAGGAGAAGTTTTCACTTTCTAACAGAAGGAACAATCTGTGTGAATAGGAAATAGTCTCTCTGATACATTGTTTTTTACCCAGACACTCAAGAACATTAAACATATTCCCCATCTGCTTGCACATGAATAAAATTTCAGCAAAAACTCTCTCGTGTTACCACTTTACTCTCTACACAACCCTGGAGGTGAACTGACCTAGACAAATTCTTAAATTTAGAGTATTTTTGCAGATTCTCTATACACACATTTTACATACAAATAGATAAGATATTCAAAGAGAATCTGGGAGATGCTCTTAGTCACATGGTTTAGGTTTAAGTAGCCCAGCGAGAAGCAATTTGTATGGTGCCCTTCTACCTTGAGATATTCTTTGATACTATGAAATACTACAGATAGATGTCAGGTACTAGTACCTGACCTGTAAATCACTATTTTGATTTTATTAGGGATGTTAACTTGATTTCCAATCTAAGTGGGTAGCACACATTTAAGAGAATTACAAATGCTTATTTGAAAAACACACTGAGTCGGCTCACTCAGAGAACTTCATAAATATGCAGCAGGAAACTCCCAAACAGTGACTCATAACTTCAGAGATTTTAAAGCAGACAAATAATCATGAATTTCCCAACTGTTACTCATACTTGATTAAAACCTAAGCCAAATCCATCCTGCTTCTGTGAAAACCACTTGACCATCAGTAAGTTCTGCAGGAATAGAAGGGCTACAGGAAACAAGCAAAATCAAGTAACGGGGAAGAATACTAATTCTAACAGTTTGTAAGGAGAAACTATTCCATACAAACATACACTGAACAGTAATTCTTTTCTTTACAGATGGATTTCACCTATTATCAAATAGGTGCCTTCAGCTATTTAAGAATGAATGACTGATTCAGAGAAAAAAACAAACCAACCAACACTTAACCAACTTTTTTTTTTCCTAGAAAAAATAAAAACCTAATCTGGGAACATGCAGCAATCCTGAAGTTTCTTCTCCACAGAACTCTGTATGCGTATATCTAGTGAAAGCTGCAACTCAATGATCCTGTCAAGTGCACAGAAAAGGCACTGCCATCCTCCAGCTACCTACTCTCACAGAATTATGATAGAGTAAATGCTTAATGGCTTATTGCTAAATAACACCATAATACTACTATTTTGTCCTGAAATCAGTGTATCTTTTTCAAGCTTATCAGTATTGAAAATATACATAATTACTATAAAGGTAGTGAGTTCTGTAAAATCAACAAGAACATTGCCCTCTACATTCTTTCTTGCACAATATTGGTTTCTTTTATAGACACCTTATTAATCATTTTACCAAAAGACAAGCTAATGTATGCACAAAGACGGACAAATGCAAATCAGTATCATTACATGGCAACAGCAGTTAAATATCTATCCATCCCATTTGTCACTCGAATGACAAAAGTACTGCATGTGGCACAAGGAAATTCATAGGGATTAATTTTAAATGAAAGGGTGGGACACCATCCTGTGCTTCTGGCCTACAATTATTTAAAGAAGGATATTCTAATGAACCACTTACTAAAGCCTGTTTTGAACAGTTCTCTGAAAGCAACCAAAGTCCACAGGACTTGAGGAGCATACCATGCATGGAACTGAACAGACAGCCCTGCCCCGCTCCATCCTGCACTACATCCTCGCTTCCCACAGCCGATCAGGACACTGCTTGGTGAACTTCCATGCAAACAGGCCAAATACTTCCCAGTTACAGCAACAACACTGGCTAGAAGTCAGGAACTATTTTTGCTATGTTCCAAACCAATTAAACGATAGTCAAGAGCCAAAAGAAATCCAGTATCCAATTCTTGGAAAATATGTATACAAAACAGACCCAAAAAAAGGGCAATTAAAAGAATTGTGATGGAATCAGGATTTTATATTTTTATTCAAATTGATTTAACCCGAATGACAGTGCTTTGCTTCATCCAAAAGCAGATTAATTTTCTTCTCTTTGGTTTATTTGGGTTCTTTTTGCATTTTCTTTTTTTAAAGATAGAAATAATTACATGAAAATTAGATTTTGTTAACTAAAATACACAATTCCAGCCATTCAGAAGACTTCTTATGCCCTCTCCTTTTTTTTTTTAATGATGATTAAAATCAGGTGATGGTTCAATTTCATCTTTGCTAAACCAAGCACTCTCTCCCAACTCCCAAACTCATCCCTTGCAGCTGCTTATTGGGAGAAATTGCAAACACTGAATCTTACACACTCATGTTCAGCTACACATAGTATTTTACTGAATAGAGTTAGGAACTTGTGATATTTAAATGTCATTACTGTTTGTATTATACTCTCTCTAGCAGAAGGTAAACAGTAGCCAAAACTTCATCTCAAAGTCAAGCAACAATGAAGCATAAATAGCCAACTACATATTCTTGCATCTAGATGATGTAGTCACACCCTGCTTCAAAAAAATGATGAAGTTATAAAGAATCAAGTTGTTCTTGTCCATCTCTTAACATTTTAATTTTATCACACCAAATGGTAAACAATCTGTTTGGCAACTTATGATCTATTTTTACCAGGTAACATGAGGGTAACTTCTCCCTATTGAAATAAAGGCACGTAAGAACTCAGTTTAAATATACAAGCCTCACAGTTTTAATATAGAAAAAGTGTAAACTACTCCTAAGAACCGTGCTTGAGGATTTATTTGTAATCTTTTGCCTACGGCAACCTACCTGCATTCAATCCGTATCAGAGAAAAATGAAGCTATATGGATTTTAAAAAGGAAATTAAATTTCGCAAAGCATATAAGAAAACCAAGTGAGTTCTAAAAGTTAGAGTTACATGAGGTATTTTAAGTATTTGATACTAAAATCGTACCAAGTAACGTAACCAATCGTAACTGCAGTAGGCACAAAATGTTAAAAAGGAAAATATCCATGTTTAAAATATCATAGGATAAAATTAAACACAAAATTATGATGGGACTTCAAGTCAGCCAAAACTTTAATAGATTTATCTACACTGCTCTATCCTAAAAGCTTCCCTTTTCTCCGCTTACAAGCTGCAATTTTCCAAGCACAGGTACTGTTTAAAGAAAAACAAAACAAACCAGATGAAACAGAACAGAATTTTAAAAGCTTTTTAAGTAAGTTTTCCCTGCACACTATCTTCTTTCACATTCTCTTCTTCAACGAGAGCGTTTGCTCACTGGAACGGGCTCCCTAGGGAAGCGGCCACAGCACAAAACCTGTCAAAGTTCAAGGAGCATCTGGACAATGCTCTTAGTCACATGGTTTAGTTTTAGGTTGTTCTGCAAGAAGCACAGCGTTGGGCTCGATGATCCTTATGGGTCCCTTCCAACCCGATTCAAACAGTCCATCCACCTTGGTGGTTTCACAGGAACTCTGTACAATCCAGTGCTGGTCTTTATGGGCAAGTTTTCAGGATTTGATTTGTCTGGATAAGCAAGATTCCTTTGTGGTCAGTCTCCTAGCTGTCCGTATTTACTAAGTCTTTATTCAAGTTGTGGGGCGGTCTTGAATCATGCAAACTCGATTATTTCAGAATGAATTATGAAGGGCTGCATTAGGAAGTGTTAAAAGGAGGTGACCTTTCTCCTCTACTGAGACCCATGCGAGTGCCATGTCTAATGCTGAGCACCCTGGTCGAGGAGAAATGTGGGCATACCAAAGCATGTCAGCCCAGGGTCATGAAGACGACTGAGAAATTTGAGCACCTCTCATACAGGGGGAGGGTGAGAGAGCTTGGAGTGTTGTGCCTGGAATAGAGAAGGCTCGGGGAGACTTTATCCACATGTATAAACATCCAGTGGGAGGGAGAAAAGAAGATGTAGCCAGGTTCCTCTCAGTGGGTTCCAATGGAAGGGCAAGAGGCAATGGGCACAAGTGAAATACAGAAAATTGCCTTTAATCATAAGGAAGAGCTTCATTATTGTTAACATAGTAAAACACTAGAACAGGTTGCCCAAAGGGCTAATGAAGTGTCCATTCTTGGAGATACTAAACAGTTTAGTAGACATGACTCTTGAGTAACCTGCTCTAGCTGACCATGCTTTGCCCAGGTGAGTTTGACTAGACCATCTCCATAGATCACTTCCAACCAAAAGGATTCTGTGATACTAAACTGGAAGGTGTACTTCATTCCACTACCAGGCATTCATGATACCAGCAACAGTCCAACATAAAATCCTCCATCCCTCCTCAAAAGCACTGGTAGCAGAGACACCCTCTCTTTAGCAGCAACCGTCTCACTTTTAAAACATGCGTTTTTTGGTCACTTATCTTAGCAATGTAGAGACCCTCCATTCTATCACCAGAGAGAGCTGACAGGACACAGCAAGCAGGGACCTTGTAGCCTTCTTCTCTGCTACTCAGTCATACCTTTGTAAAGCAGCACAGCCGGCTACTCTTATCTGAATACTTTTGTGCTGGGTTGTGTAAAACAGGTGAATGACTCTGCCTTTTTATGTAATACAATCAACATGTGCTAATACTTCACTACTTCAAGAATGCGCTGGGGACCACAGTTTGCACCATTCTAAATATATCCTCAATTAGTAAAAATAAATCACTCATGTCCTCAGGCATTGCAATGTAGAATGGTGCTTGATTTATAGACTCCATGTCCATCACTGCCTTTTGCTTCTCTGCTCTTTTTCAGTTGGCTTCATTAGACCACCAATTCAAGCAGAAGAACTCAAAAGACTTTATCAGCACACAGTAGTCTGCAGGTCAGGCTTAAGCCATCTGATTCACTGTTTCATAATCCTCTAATATTTTGAGGGGAAAAAAAAAAATAATTAAGTTTACTGCTAATTTTGCTCTAGTTTAATTCTTTCCAGTGAGATAAAAGAAGAGATCTAAGGATAAAATGAGAAAGTGTTCAGGTAAGATTATATAAAAGCATAGTACAGGTAGACAGCATTTTAGTGGGCTTTTTATTTTAATATTTCAAATCCTATAGATAGAAAAATGAAAAGGAAAGATATAAGATAACTCTTAGAAATTTAAATAAAATTGTAGTTGCTTTTGACATATATAAATTCCACCTTTTCCATTTACAAGATTGCCACTTGTCTTGAATTTTGTCAGAGGAGACTCCCAGTTTTGATAGACCTGTCATGTGCCCTGTCAAACAAGCTTGCAAGATACCGTAAAACTTGTAGAGGGAAGTATTTTTCTATTGAGTTGTGGGTCTGACAGCTTTATGAATGACGTCAGGAAAAAAGGTCGTTCTACAGAGCAAATATCTGGCTCGTTATTATACACTACTCACCCTCTGCCCACCTGACTCAGATGCTTCAGGCCTTTATCTTTAAAAGATAAAGAAAGTCCAACACAATATACAACTTAAGCTTGGTAATTAGAGACAGAATAATTAGGGAGTTTAGCCATTTTCTGTATAATGGAGATTATAATACAAACTTAACTAAATCTGCTAGAAGTGGCTGCATGTTTTCAGTGATCCTCTCAGAATGATAACACTCTGGTATATGCACTCCCATGTTTTGAAGTGCTTCTTTGAAATGTTTGATGCAAGAATCCATGCATGAACATACAAATGGGAGCCAAAAACAGATCCTTGTTTGCACTAACAGTTCTAATAGAAACCCACACCTTAAAAAGATACTGATCAATAACTGCAGATCGTTGCCATCAGAAGATTCAGCTCCTGGCTATCTCTCAGTACTTGCCAGGATGCATGTTCTTCAAAAATATTTGAGAGCGCCTATTTTTAATCCTCATTTATTGTTCTTTGTTTCAGTTAAAGATGACTATGCGGCATGTCCAATGCTTTTCCTACGTGGACACCTGCTCAATTCTGTCTACTGAGATTCACTAATATAATCTAAAAGCAAAGAGTCTTATAAGGATAAAATTTAACCAATGGCACAGTCCGCAGAGGAAAATTATGGGTTTATACTTACAAGAGCAGCCACATCCAGTAACCAAAACAGTATGCCTAGAGAACAGAGCAAGAACACAAAGTACTTCCCAATCCTCTCTCCCAGTTACAAATAGTATGAGATTCCTTGAAACGAATGTGAATTCTATGTATTTAGTAACCCCCACTGAAGCTTATTCACTGATCCTCTTTAATGTTTCTCTGAAATGAGAAGAACTTTCACCGTCTCCCTCCTTCAAGTGTTTCTTCACATCTTCAAAGAACTCCAGTATGTGGAGCATATGGGCTGTGAAGCACTGACTTCAAAAAGAAACAACAAGCAAAAAAAACCAAGTTTTGTCTCCAGTATATTGGACATCTCATGTGTCCACTGATTCTGTATTACCAATTTCTATCAAAGTGTCCAACAGAGACATCAGGCTTCACAGTACACAGCGTCCCAGATCTTGAATCCTCTGAAAGCACTGGCATCATACTTGCTGTCTATCAATCAATCCTCAAGCACAAAGATGGTTGAAAGCAGGAGGTGACAAACTATAGTCAACAACTTAACCATTCCACCACTTCGGTTCACAGAGGTGCTCTTGTGGACAGGAACATTAGTTTTGTTCATCCTTATCACATTATTTTCCACATAACACATTTGGATGCGAACAATATTTTTTTTTCAGGGCACTTTTGAAAGTTTTCATCTTGCTTTTAACGTACTCTCTTGCCTTACTCTTTAAGCATGCCAATTGCTTTTGCTCTCTACTCATGTTCTTCTTGATAGGTAACAGGCTCTTCCTATGGAAGTATTTTTGTTCTGTGCTTCTGATGGGGTACCCTCAAAAAGTTTCCATACAACCTACCAAGGTTTAACTCTCAGCTGCTTTGTTTCCTTTCAAGAATTCTCATTTCTATGAATATTTGCTTTAAGATCAGCTTTAAGAAGCTCTGAACTGCTTCTTTGACTGAACTGCTTCTTTGACTGTTGTTGCTGTATCCAAGCATCACCATTAAAATCACTATCAAAATAATTATTTCAAGGCCCTTCAGCCTCACCTTTTGAACCAGGTGCTACACGTTCCCCAGGAAAGTATCTGAGATTGACTTTCTAATCAACTGCTCCAAAAAACAGACGTTTGCAAATTTAGTTCGTCTCCCGTCCCAGTGCATCATTGATTCAATTTACAACACAACAGTTGGGAGTCATCTCTTGCTAGTGATTCCAAAAATCACAGACTCTCCGATTTCCCCTAAGTTCCTACAATCAGACCCATCATGCCTATCGGGCTATAATGTTGATTCATTACTATTCATTACTCTTCTTCTTACGTGTGGCTGAAATTTCACACTCAGAATTGCGTTATTTTTTGCAGCTATTAACAAAAGAAATTCAGCGTTACTCGCTGATATGGTTGATTTAGTAACGTGATTTGCTTAAACTTTTCCCTAATTCACAGCACTGAACCGCTATCAAAAAACCTACTGAGCATTCACTGAAATGCTCACCATTGTAATGCAAAGGAGATACTGAGAAACTTTAAATTAGGTTAACAAAATTTGTGAAGTGATGTTCTGCAGCTGATGGTTCTGCTAAAGCAAGCAGTACAGTGCTGGATTTCAGAGTTCAAGTATCAGCATGTATGTCTAAAAGATTCCCTTATCCGACAACAGAGTGAGTGTTCCTCACTTCTGGAATATCCATCCCACACTCATCTCTGAGCCTGGAACAATGTGATAGGTAATAAAACGTGTTAGGATAATGCTGAATTTAAGTCATTATTAATGGAACTCACTAATCTGCCTGTGCTTTTAAGTGCTATTGTATCAGTCAAAACAGAAGAGATGTGACAGACAATTCATACATGCAAAGCTCCAAGTTGCTGATTTATCTATAGATGTGGAATGTTTTCGTCTACTTCAATCAAGCTAAGAAGTTGGTGTCAAATGTTTTAACGTATAGAAAAAATAAATTAAAAAAAAAAATCAGCTTTGTTCTGCAGTAGATACACAGCACCACACGGAGGAGAGTACAAGAAACAGGCCAAAGGACTGTAGCTTGATTTTCTGCGCGATCCTTACAAAGCAGATCTTTGAAACAGAGACCCTCTTTCTCACAGAAAGCCCAAGAGTCAAAATATGACCTGCAAGTGTTCTCACCTCAAATTTTCCAAATATTTCAACAGCAAATTGCTCGTTAAATTCACAACTACACAAAGTAGTATTTTTTGTCTGCTATTAGAACAGCAGCTCCTTTGAATGATCATGAAGGATGGTGCAGTGTTTTGCATAGTACTATTTTCCCAGTTTAATTACACACAGTAGAGTTCTCAGATGTTTTATACTGCATCACCTCACAAAGGATCTGTTTTGTCACCATTCCTGTATGCTCAGCTTGAGAGTCTAAGGAATGTATTTTATCAGGAAGATCTGACAAGAGAATAGCCAACAATGGAGGGAGAAGGAGCATTTAAGTTTGGGGTGGAAGTTATTTCCTGACTGAAGGTTTTTTACCCTGTATTTTTCAGTTTACTGGATGAATGGTGTGTCCCAGGTTCTGGCAGTGGGAGCTGCAGGGACAAGGCTCTGGGAGGAGAGTCTGGAACTACTGTGGGCCAGACACAGCCCATCCCACTGCAGGACACAGTTGAGCCCCTCAGAGCCAGGGCTTCAGCTGTGGAGAGCTCAGTGGGAGGCAGGTTGTCCGTGAAGGGCTGGAGCTGGGGCAGGGCCAGCACTGGACCAAAAATCAAACCAACATCATCACAACACTGACAAAAGTGGACAATTTACTCACACAATACAACACCAACCCTTGACCCTTCATCCCTTTACAACAACAAAATGTTCCTCCGAATTATTTCACTCTGGCAATGTCCAGGCTGAGTTTTGCCTGTTACTTATCCCAGTTATAGTCCTTATCGACGCCCATGAGCTTTTACATCATACTCTCTCCCAATCCTTTTGACAAGGGAGCTGTTGGGAGGATGCCTGGCAGCCAGCCAAGGTCATCTCACCACACTGAAATGGTCTAGAAAAATGGAATTTTCATTTATTTTTTTTTCTTCTTAGACTCCAGACAATTTGCTTTTTCCTTACAATGGCCTTACAAAAAAACCTGCAGACAGTCAACAGCATTCTGACATGAACACCCTTCTCCCTAATTTGTTTATGTTTATGAATGTCCTAGTTTTACACAATTCTTGATAGACTCCAGTGTACTTGAAGCACAGAGTGGAAATAACCATGTTTTTCACAAGCACAGAAGTTCTGACTGAGTATCTCAAAAAGGCTAATAAATAAAATACAGCCTAAAGAATCTCAACTTTTTGTTAAAATAGTATATTCTTGTACATGTAAAGACTATAAAAAAGTAAATCTTTCTGGATCTTCGACACTATTGCTCATTCCAGTCATATTATCTGTGTAACCAAAAAAGTTAAGCATTCAGCACTTCACAGGTGTCAAAGTGACAGATTCACATTAATAATAATACTGCTTTCAGTATTTACTTTAAATTGTCTTTCTTAACATCTTGCCACTGAATCCTTTACTTTCTGTCCTTTTCAGATGATTTGTTCTTGTGTCCCAGCCCGTGTGTCATCGTGGGAGAACTGCTGACTTTGTCTAAATGCGAGCAGCTTGTCAGAAACATCATCAAATCTGAGTTAAATATAGGTGATGAACCATAATACATGTGCCACTTCTACTGTAGTCCCCCTTGGCAATTCCAAAATTTCAAGGAGCCAGCCACATGCTTCCATTCTTAATAAAAATACAGCTTTCCACATTGCAAGTAGAAGTCTGAGAGAAGCAGAAAACAAAAATGTAGAGATGGCCAACTTACAGAAAGATTTTAAGAGCTGCAATTGACTTGTGGAAAAAAAAAAAGTATATTGTTTAAAAATCTATAAAACAATCTAAAGAAAATAAATCCTTCACCTTTCAAAAGGTAGCACTATGTCTTTACTGACTTTGTAACCTAGTAATGAACTGCTGAAAGCATTATACTACTGATGAGCTGTAAAACCAGAACTCTGGCCACTGTTCTCAAAACCTGTTAACGGAGAACTGATAACCTTCATGTTTTCTCCAAATTTCATTTGGATAATTATACTCCTACTAACTACTGTGGTAATTTTAAATGTCTAAGAGTCACCAAAACAAATTACGTTACATCTTACCTCTCAGACCAGAATATAAGGAACTAGAAGGTCACTGAGATAAACAGCAATAGATTGGTAGACAATCCTAAATGTCAGCAAAGCAATTTTGCAGAGGATATAAAATGCAATGGAGAGCTGAGGCAAAAAATGTTAATATTATACTGAAAAGCATACAGGATCTTTAGTAACAGTCGTGTGGATTGCATACTCCACAGAACTGGAGTTTCAGTTTAGATGGTGGCTCTTTTTACATTTTATTTATTAACAAAAGCTATTCTCCTGTTAAGCATAGCTGCTCTCTGCACTGGGGCCAAATAAAAGCCCTGTTACATGTGCATAACCTGTTTTCAGACACAAGAGAGTGCAATAAGGATAATTCTTCCATATTCCTTACGAGGAACAACACAAGCACAGGAGAAATAGTATGCCCCAGGGAAGCAAGTAAACAAGACAAATATTAAAAAAAATACAAAATAAGCTTTAACGACTCACCAGGTGAAAAATAAAAAAATGACCTTGAACTATCCTTGAAAAGGGGTGAAATCAAAGCAACACATCCACTTAGAACTTATTATGGAAAGTAAAAGAAATACAACACATTCCATTAATTTCTCAGAAGACTTAAGGCTATAATATAGAAGGAAAAAAAAAAAATCACACATTAGAAAAGCTTAAGAATGGACAACAGAAAGTGATGTTTTCATATCAGTTATGATTTTCATATAAATCACTTTTAAGTTAAAATCAGTAGCATGCATCAAGACAGTGGAGTAGAACAAAAATGCTTATCATTGTTTAAAAAAGGGAAGTTAGAATAAGGAACAACAAAAAGAACAAGAAAATAACATTCTCTTTTTAAAGTATATTGGAAAGTTCAGCACTTACAACACTACAATTCCTAAGGTTCCAGTAATTCAATATAAAATATCTGAATACAGAGATCTGAAAATGTACTAGAAGTACACCAGTATACTAAGAAAATATTTTCTTACTAAATCAGTTTATTTTAAATCACTTTCAAGACAGGTCTTGCATTGTCGTTGATAATATAAAATAACCTACACTCCTTTTAAAAATACCTGTAGGTACTGAAGCAGTGCTATAGTCCTTGGCATGCAGCTACACACATTATTCAAACCATAGTAATTTTGCTGAAAAAGCTTCTAAAGCCGTCTCTGAAAAGTTGATATACTTACCCCAGAGTATATTTATAGGTATGTTTTGAAGTAGCAGGAGTGTATCATGTTGATCTTTTGGAATAAATTAAAACCTAACGTAATAACATCACTCTGTTTTGTGACTAATATTCTACTCCTGGCTCATCTTAGACTTACACTCTACCACTTCCATTTGATATTCCATACATAAAAGAAACCCATCCCTTTCAAGAACTTCAGCAAAATTCCTCCACTTTTTAACCTTTGCTGCTAAGCTCGCTCTTCATCAAACGTGACATTTAACTTTTCCCTTAGTGAACTTTACCTATACTTTCCATACTAACAACTTACCCTGTTGAGCATTTCAATAATATGTAAATAAATAAACAAAAACATTTTTACCCTGGTATACAGAACTGACTTCTAAAAGAAGGAGCTAAAGAGAGTCTATAAACAAATTTTGAATATCTTTGTTAGCTGCCTCTTAACACTTCCAGCAAGTTACATTAAACATTTGCAGCACGACAGTGAAACTGATTCCCCTCCAAATGTGCTATCTCCTCATACGAGCGTTTTATATTTTTATTACAGACATTTTAAAAGGCATGTTAATGCTTTATTTGTTGTGACTGTAACTCATTCGTCTGAGACTCACAGAAGTGCCCCTATGCACCACTTAAGATGGTTTTTATAGTGCTTTCATCAAGTCCTCCAAGGAGATCTTACAAGAAAGAAAAATTGTGTTTAAAGTGCCCACCTTGATACCAAAAGTATGACTTCAAAATCAGATACTCAGACTCACAGAACTTTGCACTTCATAAAACAGCTTTGTGTTTGTCAGTGAGATTAGATAAAGGCACACGAGATTTGAAGAAGCCCATTCTCTTCTGTCCATATTCACTTTGATAAGATTTTTCTGACTGATTCCCCCAGTCCAGCATGGCTAGGAAATTCAGAATTCCGTCACGAAAACCATACCTGGAGTATTATTAATGTAATAATGGGTTAATAATGGTTATCACCAAGCAGTCTACTGAAATCTAATTACATCACTGATCAAATTAACGTTCTCATGCTGTCCCACTATTTAAAAAGTACTTGTATTCAAAGCAACAGCTTGGTGAGCACTTCCACAGCCAATCCTGCACTTCAGAAAAAAAAAAAAGAAAACATAAAATCTTGAAGTAAACTGAACCTCAAACCTATTTGGGTTTACTGAATTGTGACATGGCATGTTACACTGCAGCAATCACAGCCTAAGGCCAAACCCAAGCAGCATCGTGCAATCTTGCACTGGCAGCAGGATGTTAATGTGCAGTCTCGAAAAAACAGAACAATCCAGCAGAAACCAAGGAAGGCTCAATGAACTGGCCAGATTATTAGTTCTGAAGCATTCCACCTGCTCCCTGCTCTCTGGAGAGATAGTGTATTAATATATATGACAAAGGCAATGTGCATCTTAAATGATTAAGAGACATAATACAATAGCGAGACAGAAATGGTATCTGGAAACTGGGGGCTTTTATGCTCTTGTTAAGCAAGCTAATAGCCCATAAACATTGTTTCCAAAAACTGTAGTGACTCTAATGCTTTAATGTTAGTATAACTCCCAATTAGTCCCCTCTCAAAAAATTACTAACACAAACTGTTAAAGGGACAACGAAATTGGAAGAAAAATAAAATAAAGAGCCTTAAGAACACACACAGAAAGGAAGTTTCTTCAGTTCCGGCCCAGAGACAAGTACTGCATTAAAGAAAAGGATATCAGCATGAGCCACTGAGCTAAAACAAAAGAAAAAGAACAATAAATAAATAAAAACTCAAAGAAAGCTCCTGTGAAAAATCAGATAGCCAAAACAAACAGGCTTTTAGCAGAGGATCAACTGAATGCTCCATCCCAAGTCAAGGGAAACATTTCAAGAGGCACAAAGTCCAAAACTGAAAACCACTATGACATATGACATACATACCACACATCTAAGCAGAACGGACGTGGGGTGTGCATTGTTTATACACATAAGCCAGTCTAAAAAAAGGCTCCAGCATTGAGTACTCCATGGTGCACAAAACTCTACACTATGAATTCAGGTATTTTCTCTACAAAGCCAGCTTAATCAAAATCTGGGGGTTTCTATCATATTGCTAGAATCTCAAGAGAGCTTTGGTTTGTTGTATGTTCAATTTACACACTTTTTTCTTCTACATGGTAATAACTATGTATCTCTATTTCAACAGTTAATTTCATTCATGTTATCTATATTATATATATTCATATTATAAATAATTCATTATTTATTTCATCCATTGTGAGCACAAAATTGCAGCTAAGTCCACTAAAGCTACAGTATGTTCTTAGAAACCAACAAGCTATCATCATTTTATAGCTGAATATCTAATGAAGTTTACATTAAGAATACTGTGCACGTAATGCAAACATGTAGCTATACAGGAAAGAGTGATCCGTTCTTCCACATTATCTGTGTAATTATGCACAGGAGTATCAGGAATTAAAAAGCAAATCAGGTAACTGCTGAAGTTTGGGATGGCAACATCAAACAATCCTAATGACTTCACAGGACATCATGTGCCTTCCTATAATGCCAGACTAAGTTAAAAATGTTTAACAACATGTAAAAGGATTAACACCTACACTAAAATATACAAACCTCTGCAGAGACACTAATCTCATTGGCTACACCTGAAAAAGTTTGACATCACTAAAAGCTGCATTACATAAATCTTTCCTTCCTGCAAAAAACATCAAAAAGGCAAAACCATCACAAAAAAGCAAGATCTTCCCCCACACGTTTTCCAATGCATCAAGATCTTTTAAGCTTAAGAATTTTGTTCAGTAGTCCACCCTCAATGAAAAAAATATCCACTGTTGATAAAAAAACCCCAACCTTTCCAACTTAAAAACTACTGACTTAAAGGGACTTTTTGCTTAAGAGTATATGGGTTATAACATGTTCTGAAATATTTATAACTTTAATAGTAATTATGAAAAAATGTTTTCATTTATAGTAAATCATTTAATATATTCTACCCAAAGCTACAGCTTATTAAGGTAACTGCTCAGGCAAACTAAGCAGCTCCATGTGTATCACTCTGCTACTTTAAACTTTTTAAAAAAATCAGTCTTCTTCAAATTCCACTGTCTCCATCAATATGTCAATTTCTATAAAAAAATATTACAATTACTACTCTGTGCATTGCATCTTTCACAAACAGTAAAAATAAATTTTCTAAGCATATAAACCATGTATAAACAAAATAAACACTGCACCTTCACACACTTTCAGTCTATACTGCTAACTTAGCCTTGCCCAAAGTATTAGTGATGAAAAATATCTATATAGACAACCCATATATTCATGTTAGTCATCTTCATCTCTGCAAGGAGTTGCTGTATTTAATAATCAAAGCATTCAACATTTCATTCCTGCAGTATCTAGGACCTTTAGAAAGAACGGAAGGGAAAGAAAAGTGGGGGAATGTATGGTCCAGTTTCATATCCCTGTTTACTTGTTGAGTTTTACAAATTGCAATCTATTCAGGCAGACGAAACTGATCATGGGAGTTTAAAAAGAAAAGAGAATTTATGAGTAATTAATCCACACATTAAAAGCCAATTTATTTATTTAAAAGACTTTATGTTGAATCAGGCTTCCATGACCCATACAGTTTTTTGGGTTATTTCAAACACACACAGTGCTTTTCTTGTCAAGTACTGAATACATCAGGATTATGTACAACCCTGCCATGTAATTAAAAAAAGTCTTATTTATTTTTTAAGCAGATGTCACAGAGGCACCCAGGCACCAAACAGCAGCCAGTATCCAAAGTGGGGTTTATTGCAACCACAGCTGCCCCGAGCTCCTTCAGACCAAATACAAGTCTGGATGCCAGTGGGGAATGAACTGCTACACAACTAATTCCAAAACCTTAAGGAAAGACGAATGAAAATGGGCACATGGTCACTCCTTGAGGGAAAACCTCCCACACCAGAGTGCCCAAGACACCACTCACCCAAAGGGGGTGTTAGGCTCACTTGATCCATGGAGACCCACTCAATCCATGGAAGTGTCTTTGGACGGCATGTCCAAGGGGGGTCCAAATGCCAGGCCCACTGCTCTGGGAAGCATGGACTCCTCTGGCTCTTAGGCAGGACCCCAGTTACACCCCAGTCAAGGGTGCACTGCAGTCACTGACTGGTTGAGGGGACCAGCCCAGAGAAACCCCAGACAAGCCCAGCCCCTGAGCCTGTTTACTAAGGGGTCCAGACCCTGAGGCACCAGTTAAGCACCAGGAGGTGCAACTGAATGGCCGAGACATCAAACTGCTCTGGCCGAGGCACCAAATGGTTACGGTCTCCGGTCCCGGAGTCCTTTCCCTCAGAGCCTCGACCTGCACCGTTACAATGACCGGCAGCCCTGTAACGAGCGGAGCGGCCAGAGGGGGTCGGGGTCCCTGGGGCAGCCGTCGGGGTCCCGCACCGCCCTGTCTCGTACATCGCCTGGGTGCCGGCGGCCCTTTGTACTCCCAGCGCCAGCTCCCACAGTCCCTTCACCCGGGGAACCACCAGCTCTCCCCTGTCCTTAGGGTGCAGCCCCAGCGCAACAAGCCGTTCGGGATGTGATCGGCTGGTTGCCTGTCGGCCCGTCGCTCAGAAACACTCCGGGACCCGAAAACCCAGCAGCCTCATCATCTCAGCAGTGTCCCATCGCCTCCCGCCAGACACTGGCCACAATTATTCCTTTTCGGTTTCACCGGCTTGCGGGAAAACCGGTCCTGGAGCTCCCTGAGCTCGAGTCCCGAGCACGGGCTGGTGCGGACAGTGGTGCGGGGGTCTCGCCATGCGCTCCCCTGCGCGTCTGTTTTAATCACAGGGCACAGCTTCTTTTCCCCATCCCCTCAGGGCCAGCAGGACTCTCTTCATCAAGGTCTCCCCAGCTGTCTCCATCTGAATCCTCGGGGGCTGCACCCGCCATTAACTCGCGGATTTGGACAGCCCTGGGGGCATCTTTTGCCTGCGCTACCATCATCTCAATCAACAAACGTCTCCGCTCCTTTTCTCTCTCGGTTCTCGCCCCCAGCACCGAGCTTTGGATTCCAACAGCCCGGCGGCTCCTGCACCCGAACTGAGCAGGCCCCAGGATGGCGCACACGGCGCCTTGACCTGCGCCACTCCAAAACCTGACCGGGACTTGTCCCAGCTGCACCACGACCTCAAGGGGGTCGGACCGCTTCTCCCTCGCCCCCTCTGCATCCCAGGGAAGAAGGCGCTCGGTTGTGCCTCCCCAGCAATTCCACTATTGGCATCCTGCCGACTACGCCAACAACGTCCCAGAGGCGCCCACGCACCCAACAGCGGCCGCCATCCACAACGGGCCGTATG
>JANHFX010023867.1:0-31067 GCA_027560015.1 Chloroceryle amazona
GGGAGGGCACTGCATTTCCGGGGTGTCGGGAAGTGCCTGCCGGGGTCTGACGCCGAGAGCAGGGCGGCAGACGTACTCACCCCGCTGCGTGCTCCCCTCTGCCCTCAGGGTAGCAGACAACTTCAGGAGAAATCCTTGAAAATTTCCTCTACGCTGTATGTTGGCAACCTGTCCTTCTACACAACCGAGGAACAGATCCAGGAGCTCTTCTCCAAGTGTGGAGATGTCAAGAGGATTGTCATGGGGCTGGACAAGATCAAAAAAACCCCCTGTGGTTTCTGCTTTGTCGAGTATCCTTTCTGGTTTCCTGCTATTGTCGACCAGTGCGTGTTTGCTACCTTTAGTTTGTACAGCAAGCTTAGCTGTACTGCTGTAGAAAACCTGAAAAGGAGTGATAGTCAGGTGCTTTCTATCAGGCACTTCCCTTTGACCTTGTTACTTCAAACCCACTTTGAATGAGAGACAGACTGTACAGCCATGCTCTAGGTGAAAAGTTCTACCACTGCTGTAGCAGAGAGCTCCTTTGGTTTGTTAAATTTTTAATGATTTTAGGGCCAAAAGGAGAACTGTTAGTATGAACTCTTGCCTGGTTAGAGTACGTGTTCACTTTCTCACCTTGACTTTGCACCTGAATGACGTAGCCACGAATAAGCCATGGCAGTGTTCCCAAGCACAGGGTACACGCTTGTACAAGTTGCATTGTGAGCTGTCTGCAAAACTCCTCTGTGAGGGCTGCCTCTCTTTTTCAAATACAGCCATGTTTCACATGGTATATAAAGGCATATTACAGATTTCTTGCCCTTAGCAAGGCTTTAATGGGTTTGTCTCATCGACTTGTGAACTATGTGATCCAAAGCTACTACTTGTCTATGCAGGTGCTAACATTAAAGTTCAAAATCCTTTCTGTGTGAGAGCTGGTTTTAGCTTGGATTTTATATGAGAACATTTCCCAATCTCACAGAAAAGAGCAGAAACAGTAGAAAAGGCTAGAAGGCAGGGGTTTCTGCATCTCAAATATAGTTGTGTTTTTGTGTTTTTTTTTCGCTTGTAGTCAACAAAACAGAACACTTAGTTCTCCTTACAGTATGCTTCAGATACTACACGAGAGCAGATGCTGAACATGCAATGCGATTTATCAATGGCACACGACTAGATGACCGCATCATTCGAACTGACTGGGATGCAGGGTTTAAGGAGGGGCGACAATATGGAAGAGGAAAGACGGGAGGACAGGTAAAGGCAGTATCTGTTCATACCTTGAATATGATTCCCCCTTTGCTAGTTTTGTCTCATGCAGAGCAATGTTTAGACTGTAAAGAATCACTAATGAACTTTAGCCCCTCCCAGATTTTTTTGATAACTGATGCCTCGTTTTAAAAGATAGATATAATACTTCAGGCCATTTCTGTATAAGACTCCAAACTTCCTGCAATGCAAGCAGAATGATCCCTAATCCAAGCTAGTATCTTTCAAATGA
This sequence comes from Chloroceryle amazona, assembly GCA_027560015.1. Taxonomy (NCBI): domain Eukaryota; kingdom Metazoa; phylum Chordata; class Aves; order Coraciiformes; family Cerylidae; genus Chloroceryle; species Chloroceryle amazona. The sequence continues at coordinate 1,478 of JANHFX010023867.1, forward strand.
TGCAGAATTTGAATGTAAGGGGACAGCATAGCTGCTAGACCAATCTCATAGTGCAGCAATTTGCCCCAGTGTGAAGGTGAGGCTCCTTTGCAGATTTCCAGGGTGGAGGAGAGATGATGTTCTGGGGGCTAAACCTGGCAGTTGAGACTGTAAAATAAAATTAAAATACTTGGGGGTCTTTCTTTCTTGTCTAAAAAACACCTCAACCATCAGCTATATTCTCATAGAATCATTTAGGTTGGAAAAGACCTTTAAGATCAAGTTCAACCATTAACGTAATTCTACCAAGTTCACTGCTAAACCATGTCCCTAAGCACCATATCTATGTGACTTTTAAATCTCCTCAGTGTTGGGGACTCCACCACCTCCTTGGGCAGCCTGTTTTAGTCTTTGATAACCCTTTCAGTGAAGAAATGTTTCTTAATATCCAACTAAACCTCCCTTGGTGCAACCTGAGGTCATTTCCTCTTATCCTATCATTTTTTACTTGGGAGAAGAAACCAACACCCACCTCTCCACAACCCCCTTTCAGGTAGTTGTAGAGAGCAATAAGGTCTCCCCTCAGCCTCCATTTCTTCAGACTAAGTAGCGCAAGTTGCCTCAGCCACTCCTCATTAGTCTTGTGTGCTAGACCCTTCAGCAGCTTCACTGCCCTTCTGTGGACCCCCTCCAACAGCTCAACATATTTCTTGTATTGAGATGCCCAAAATTGAGCACAGTACTCGAGCTGTGGCCTCACCAGTTTTGAGTACAGGGAGATGATTGCTTCCCTATTCCTGCCTGCCTCAACCAGTGCTGATGCAGGCCAGGATGCCATTGGCTTTCTTGACCACCTGGGCACGCTGCTGGCTCATGTTCAGCTGCTTGTCCACCAGCACCCCCAGGTCCCCATGCAGCTTTCCATCCACTCTTCCCCAAGCCTGTAGCATTGCAGGGGGTTGTTTTGGCCCAGATGCAGGACCTGGCATTTGGCCTTAATGAAGCTTTTACAGTGGGCCTCTGTCCCTCAGGCAAGCCCGTCCAGGTCCCTCTGTAGAGCCTTTCTACCTCCAAGCAGATCAACACTTCCGCCCAACTTGGTGTCATCTGCAAACTTACTTCGGGTGAACTCTTATTTCCTCATCATTTGTCCTTTTCACCACCACTACCACCTTTTTGGTGGATTATTTGAAAAGATTTCAAATGAGTCAGAGTGCTTATATCCCAAATTTCAGTTCCCCACCAAGTGAGATAGGAGGAGATGATGATTCTGAAGTCTAGCAGGAGACAGGCAGTGCAAGGTACTAATATCTGTTACTGCTGTGTCCCAGGTGCGAGATGAGTACCGGACAGACTACGATGTGGGAAGAGGTGGCTTTGGCAAGATCATTCAGATGCAGAAGGCAAATCATCAACCTGCAATCTATTAATTGTCTCATAGGTCCTAGCTCACAGAGGGCTCTATCCTTCCAGAGCTAGCCCTGTTCTCTCATTTTGGATTGGGGTAGGGAGTAAGATCCAAGTTCCAGTAAAATGTCACCCTTCTTAGGCTGTGGATATACGTGTATTGATTCCCTCTTTCTTCTGGGCTAGAGGATGTACTGTACTGATACAGGGCAACAAGGGAAAAAAATATGGACAGCTTTGCAGGATTCTGGGTAAGAAGAAAAACAACATGTCACACACACCTAATGCTATGACATACTTTTCTTCTTGCACCTAAGCAGGTGGCTTCTTCCAAGCTGCAGTTGCTGCTGTGTTTACTCTCAAATGGAACTTCTTAAAAGCTTACAACCATCAAAGCCTTCCAGGTGCCTGGGCACCTTGTGGGGATGCACAGGAGATTCAGTTTTCTAATCTACAGCCTCATCTGCTTACAAAACAATACTACTGTTTGGATGAGAGAACTGAAACAAGGTCTTATCCACTTGTAGGTGTTTGCATGTCTAGCCCTTCGGTTGATCAGAGCCTTCAGAGCATTTCTCTTTATGATGCCCCCAGTGCTGCCAGGCTTTTCAGATCCTTACTGTTTGGCATGATTTTGTTAAAAGTTTATTTTTTTTTTAATAAACAGTCATACTGGGTGCTGTGCTTTGTATTGGGCATTGATAAAAGGCATTGATAACACACGTATTTTGGCTATTGCTGAGCTGTACCCCTGCAGCATCAAGGCTGTCTCTCCAAAGTTTCTCCCCATCATGCAGTAGGCTGGGGGTGGGCAAGATCTTCAGAAGGGACAGAGCCAGGACAACTGACCCATAATGACCAAAGGGATATTCCATACCATGACATGTGCTCAGCAATAGAAACATAAAAAAGCAGGGCTGGGGAGGTGTTCGTTCTTATGACACTTGTCTTCCAGAGCAACTGTTATACGTACTGAAGCCCTACTTCCCAGGAAGTGGCTGGACATCGCCTCCTGATGGGAAGCATGGAATAAATCTGTTCATTTCCTTTGCTTCCATGGATGGCCTTGGTTTTGGTTTATGAAGCCTCCAAGTTCTTTTCTATCTTATTTTCAACCCCTTCTGCTGAGGAGGGGAGTGATAGAGTGGCTTGGTAGGCACCTGGCTTCCAGCCAAGGTCAACCCACTACAACACTGAGTCCTTTTTGGTCCTCGAGCTAGGGCACAAGACAATGGCAGTTTTCTATTAAGCATTCTATAGCTATAGTAGTTATTAAGTAGCAAGCTTCTTCACAGGTCATGGAGTTTGTTGGCTGCACTGTCTATCTCTTTATTTTGCTGAGCTTGGGAGCTTGTCAATACAAACAATGGCTATGTGCTTTGCCCTGGAATTGACAGCCTTGCTCTGCTGGGGGAGCTATCTTGTGGAGAGGGTGAGGGAATACATCTCCCTCTTCCTACCTGGAATTGATGTGGGTGGTTTTATGCAGGCTCCTTAGGTCCTTGTTCACCCTTGTTAACCCAAGCTGGTTAATACTACTAAATAACACTGTTGGCATAATCTGGAGTTTGTGGAATCTGGTGTTGTCCTGGTGTAAAAGAAGACAACTGGGTGAGGTGATACTGAAATGTGCCCTGAGGTGGTCAGTCCCTGAGTGGCAGGATGTGTGGAAGGATTTGGGCAGTTGCCTAGGATGGTTATCACCTCCCTTACCCTGGGACTTTATACCTAAAAAGGCAAGTAACACCGTCAAACTGACATACCTGATAGAAGGGTGCCTTTCCTACCCCAGTGAGAACCAGCAGCTTTTAGCAGACCAAGCACCAGTTCAGTACTATCGGAGGACTGTGGTTAAGGCAGGAACCCAAGCCACCTCTGAGAATACCTTGACTGAGAATGGGATGTGACTACATCTGAGGACATGATACTAGAGATAGGGACCCAAAAAACAACTACAGTTGCCCCAGTTGTGAAAAAGAAACAGTGGACAAGAAGGTCAGTGGGTCCATATCATCAATGAATAAGAGAGAAGGGAGAAGAGGAAGGTTTTGATCAAGAAATTGGGCTTTCAGCAAAGAAACGGGAGGAATGAATAAGAGAATTCAGACAAGAAGCAGAAACTAGCCTGTCTCTGACCTCATCAGAACTTCAAGACATGTGGAAAGATTACAGCTGCCAGCCAGGTGAGTGGATTGCTGTCTGGCTGCTCCAATGCTTGGGTAACAGGGCTGACAGCAATTGGAAGGTGGGGAATCCCAACAACTGTGATCACTTGCTAAAACCAGGGAATTGGGAGAGGAGTTGGAAAAGAGACAGCAGTTTGCAGTGTCCTCTCAAGTGTAAGGGCAAGATACCTGTTCAAGGAAGATCTTGTGAACTCCACAGGGAAGTGGACTGCAGCAGATGAAGGCATCCAGTACCTGAGAGAATTAACAGTGCTGGAAGTCATCTGTAGTGACCTATAGAATGATTAGATCTCCACAGATCCAGAGGATGTCTTGTGCAAACAAGCCATGTGAAAGAAGGTGATTCTAAGTGCCCCAGTGTGATACCTTTAACAGCTTGGCACTGATGTTTCACCCAGATATGGATGTAGAGAGTCTTCTTGTCTCCAAAACTTTGAAGAAAATCCCTCCATCTTCATGTCTACAGGCCAGTGCCTTGGCTGTCAGGGGCACCTGAAGTAGTCATTCTACTTCTGCCCTGGTCAGAGGGAAAGGGAGCCCCAAGCACACATCACATGGTGCACTCTGGTTCTTCCTGTGTGACCAGGCAGAGACCATAAGGAAGTGCAATGGTGAACCCACCTTTAAGGCAGAGGCTGGCTGTTAAAAAAGGTCCACCCAAGAAGGCTGTCAGCTTTGTTGCTGTAGAGACACAAGGTGGCAATCAGTGATCTCTCAGATGCAGAAGGACTGAGATCACCTCCTTTGATCCTAATGGGATTTCTGGTCTGGCACTGGAAGGTCAGACAGGGAATACTTGGTCCACTAACAGGAATAGAGGGTCCCTGCCTTCAGCCAGGAAGAGGAAAGGGATGACTTGGTATACTGGACTGTGTGGATTTGATGGCTCAGCACATCAGACCCACAGCAGTATAAGGCTTTGGTAGACACTGATGCATAGTGTATCCTGGTGCCATCAGGGTATAGGGGCACAGAACCCATCTGGATCTTTGGAGTGACAGGAGAATGCCAGGAATTGTCTGTATTGGAGGCTGCAGTGAGCTTAATGGGGAACAAGTGGCAAAAACATCCCAACTGTGACCAGCTCAGAGGACTTCAAGGACCCAAAAGGCTACCAATGGGCTTTTGGTGTGGCCACGATGAATACAGAGATCAAACAGCTGCACCTTGCCAGACCTCTTGAAAAATCCCGTTTTTTTGTGGGATTGCAGCAAGTTAAGGAACAGCAAGTGGAAGTTACTACCAGGATGGTGCACTAACAGCAATATTGCACAAACCAAACCCCGTCATCCCACCACCACCACCCCCCGGCTCCCTTCCATGAGCTGCATCATGAATTGAAGGGTCAAGGAGTGACCAGCAAGATTCACTCACTTTTAATAGTCCCATATCACACCAGTGCAAAAGTCTGACAGAGAGTGGAAATTAACAGTAGACTCTTGCCTGAATGAACTCATGCTAATGAGAGCTGTTGTACCAGGCGTCTTAGATGTCCAGTATGAACTGGAGTCAAAGGCAACCAAGGGGTATGCTACAACTGGCATTGCCAATGTGGTTTGGGTTTTTTTTTTTTAATTTATTTGACTGCAGAATGCAGGCCACAGTTTGCTTTCACCTGGAGGGGTGTCCAGTACACCTGAAACCGACTGCCTCAGGGTGGGAGGCACAGCCTTACCATTTGTCATGGACTAATCAAAACTGCATTGAAAAAGAGTGATGTCCCTGAACATCTAGAATACGTAGATGGCGTTATCATGTGGGTCAACCAGGCAGAAGTGTTTGAGAAGAGAAAAAGAGTAATTCATGTTCTTCTGAAACTGAAGCTGGTTTTGCTATAGAAAGAAGAAAGGTCAAGGGACCTGCACAAGAGATTCACTTCTTGAGGATAATATGGCAAGATGGACATCATCATATCCCTACAGATGTGATCAAAAAGATGTCAACTGTGTCTCCACTGGCTAACTAGAAGAAAACACTAGCTTTGCTAGGTATTATAGGATTCTGTAGAATACATATTCCAGGTTATAGTCAATTTGTGAGCCCCCTCTATCAAATAAGCCAAAAGAAGAACTATTTTGAGTGGAGCCTTGAACATGCCAAACAGGAGATAGCTCATGCGGTAGCTATTGGGCCTGTCAGAACAGGACCAGCTGTGCAAAATGTATTCTATGCTGCAGCTGGGGAGCATGGTCTCATCTGGAGCCTCTGGCAGAAAACATCAGGAGGAATCTGAGGATTTGGAGCTGGGGTTGTCAAGGATCAGAAGCCAAATACACCCTGACCAAAAAGGAGATACTAGTAGCACATGAGGGGGGGTTGAGCTACTTTGGAAGTTGTTGGTAAAGAAGCTTATCTACTTTTGATACTGCAATTGCCCATGCTACAATAGATGTTCAAAGGAAACATCCCTTCTAGACATCGTGAAACCAGTGCTACATGGAGTAAGTGGGTCATGTTGATCACACAGTGAGCCCAATTGGGGAAACCCAACTGCTCGGGAAACCTGGAAGAGATCACGGACTGGCCAGAAGGTAGAGACTTTGGAGCACTGTCTGAGAAAGTGGCTTGTGCCCAAGAGACATCACCATATAATGATTTATCAAAAGATGATTATGCTTTGTTTAGTGATGGATCCTGTCATGTTGTAGAAAACTATCAGCAGTGGAAAGCTGCTTTGTGGAGTTCTTGAAGCCAGTGGAGAAGATTAAACAAGTCAGTTTGCAGAAGTGAAAGCCATCCAACTAGCCCTAGAGATTGCTGGATGAGAAAAGTGACCAGTACTCTATACTGACTCCTGGGTGATGGCTAATGCCTTATGGGGGTGGCTACAGCAGTGAAAGACCAATTGGCAGTGCAGGAGCAAACCCACTGGGGCTGCTGCATTGTGACAGGGTGCTGCTGCCTGAGTAGAAAACATCTCCTTAAAGGAACATCCCATAGATGCTCACATGCCCGAAAGCCATGCTACTAAAGAACATCAAAACAATGAACAGGTAGACGAGGCTGTCAAATTTCAAGTAGCTCAAGTGGACCTGAACTGGAAGTTTAAGAGTGAGGTTTTTTGTATTAAGCCCTCGATGGGTCCATGAAACATCAGGACATCTAGGGGGAGACAGAACAAATCGATGGGCTTGTGATTGAGGGGAGGACCTGGCCACGGAGGCCATCATGTGGGTTACTCATGAATGTGAAACATGCTGCAACCAAGCAAGCCACATGAGTAAAATCTCCCTAGAACAGAGGGATTTTGATATGACAAAGCCTGGAAAATTTACTATATTGTACCACTGCCATGGACATGCCAAGGCAAGCACTACATACTCACCATGGTGGAAGCAGCTACTGGTTGGCTAGAAACATACCCTGTAAACAATGCCACTGCTCAAAATAGCATCTTGGGCCTTAAAAGGCAAATTTTGTGGTGACATGGTAGCCTAAAAAGAATTGAATCAGAAAATGGGACTCATTTCTAAAATAACCTTATAAACTCCTGGACCAGGAAACACAGCATTGAACAGGTGTATCACATCCCCTATCACCCACAAACCTCTGGAAAGACTGAGACTCTGTTGAGAGCATTGGACAACAGAGCATGGAAGCACTGGGATCTAAGTTTAGCAGAAGCCACTTGGCTTATTAACACTAGAGGTTAACTGTCCTGGTCCTGCCCAAGCAAAACCTCTACATACTATGGGAGAAGGTACAGTCTCCATAGTGTACACACAGAAGTGGCTGGGGAAGGCGGTATGGGTTGCTCCTCCCATGGGAAAAGGCAAACCCATTTGTAGGATCTTTTTCACTCAAGTACCTGGAGTGTACTTGGTGGGTATTTGGAAGGATGGGAGGACACAGTGTATGCTTCAAGGAGATTTAACTTTGGAGTAAAAAATAATCTGTGATGTAAATTGTAAATTGTAGGAAGTGATGTAGCAGGAATGACCCAAACTGATGAAGAGTGAGTTTTGCAAGGAACTAGATGAGTGCAATGATGACCCAAACCAAAATAGCATTGATGCCCAACAATTGAACATATTACTTCTCCTGACAGATGGGGTTCAAGTCATAGCCTGTTCTTATGAACATTTGGAGTAGTGGAGTGAAGAGGGCTCCTGCGAGGAGACGGCCAAGTAACAACAATCACACCAATATGGCTACATATCGTCCTTGTTTATTCCCCTACGCAGTTTGCCTATATAGTCTTCTAAGCTGTACATGGGTACATTCACTACTTCCATTGGATAGCAGTTACAAGCACACATAGTAAACTCTAAGATAATTGGTTATATGCATCTGGGTACATGTTCTGTACACACCTCTCTTGCAGATAATACAGCTTCTTCACATTCCACTCTCCTTCCTGCTCAGTGCTAGGCTTCCCCCCCTTGCTGCCCTTCACAGTGATCCTAAGAACATTCAGGACTCATGATAACTCAGTCAGGGTTGTCCAATCCTTAAAGGGCCATTGCAATTCCTTGTTCCAACAAGGAATTTCCCCTACAGTGGAGGAAACTCATAGAGTGGGAGATTAATATCCATCTATTAAAGGATGGGGGCTAGTAATTAACGAGCATGTATAAATCTGAATAAAGGTGGTTAAGTATATAGTATAATTTCTAAGTGTTGGTAAGAAGGGATTTCAGTAAGAAGAATTAAATACAGTGTAATGGTTAGAAGATATATTTATGAGTTAAATTATGTGGGACCTGAGCATGAGACAAATGGTATGGGGTAGGCAGTCTCTCTAATATTTTCCTCCCCTCACCCAGTAGGCTGTGGGTGGGCAAGATCTTGAGAGGGGACAGAGACAGGGCAGCTGATCCAAACTGACCAAAGGGATATTCCATAAGACAGCTGCTCAGCAATAAAAGCTGAGACAGGAGGAGTCAGGGCAGGGAGCATTTGTTATTACTTTTGTTTTCCAGCACAACTGTTACACCTACTGAAGCCCTGCTTCCAAGGAAGCGGCTGGACATTGCCTGCTGGTGAGAAATATAGAATAAACCTTTTGTTTTCCTTTGCTTCCATTCACTGCCTTGCTTTTGATTTATTAAGCTGCCTTTATGTTGACCCATGAGTTATTTTCCATCTTATTTTCTCACCCCCTGTCCTTCTGATGAGGCAAGTGATAGTGCAGCTTGGTGGGCACCTGGTGTCCAGCCAAGGTCAACCTACTACAGTAGTGAGCCCTATACCTCTTGCAGTCTGTGCATCAAACCCACTTGCTCTACAATTCAAACTGAGGTGGAACATCTCCCGTTGGTGTCTTAAAGCTGCTTTCACTTCCAAACACAAACATGGACACTAAAAGGAGGTACAAGTCTTACTGTGTTTCTTTTGGCTTCTGTCTTGGCTTTTCCTCCTCTTCTGTTTTGCAATAGCTTATGGGCGATGTCAGAAGGAAGTTTTTTATAAATTATGCAGCTGCACTGAGTAAGAAAAGTCATAGAAGGATAGAATTGCTTCAGTTGGAAAAGACCTTCGAGATCAAGTCTGTATGTTTCACATCAGCAGGTTCTAGGAGAACTTTACCTGCCTGTCACCTGTTCTAGAGTCAGAGTGTATAAAACAAAAACAAAGGCCCAGTGTGCACTTCAGAGAGGAAGGCACCAGGAACTCCCTTCCCTGTGTTTATCACAGGCTTTCTTCCCATTTTAAGAGCATAGCTGACACTCTAACCTGTTCTTCCAGTCTGAACAAGGCACCAGAGGAGTTGAAAATGTTTTCTGATCTCTCCCCAAGAACCTCTCAGCTAGGGTAGGTAATTCCATTGAACAAGTTAAATTCTGTCTGTAAATTGGGTTTGTATTATGTAAATAATAGCAGCTGCTCCCTGTCTGATGTGTAATCACTTTTTTTTTTCATGCATTATCTCGTCTAAAAGAATAGAAACTGTTGCACACCCATTTGCAGACCAGGCATTCGGACACATTACCCTGAAGTCTTGATAAGTGAGCAGGAGGGGATGTTAAATTTAGTTTGTTGAAATGTCTCTTACCTGTTTGTTTTGCAAGTCACATTGCTGCACTTGTACATCTGTCACAGGTCTTAAAGGATCTGCATGTTTAGTCTTTAGCAAGTTTAAGCAATGACAGCATTGAGAAGCCTGTGATGCATCTGCCCCGATATGCAGTGAAAAGGAGCAGAACATTGACTTAAAAGTGAAAAATACAAGCAGTCATTTGTCCAGCCTAGCAAAGTAGCATCAGTGTGAGGTCTCTTGTGGAAAATACGAATTACAGAGGGGATAATTGCCTGGGAGAACAGAGCAAGGAAACGAGAAAACTTAAGGAAGATGGGGAGAGGTATCAGCCATGGGACCCTAGGATTAGCAAAGGTATCTCTTTGTGTATGAGGTAGGGAAACAAGACAAGCTTTCAGTTTTCTCCTGGAAGAGCCTGGTGGGGCCTGTTGGACACATCAGTCCTCTGCAGGTGACAGAACATGCAGAAATCTGTTCAGTCAGATGCCTGTGCTGTTCTGTGACTGCAGAAGACTGTGATTTCAGCTCTACACAGATCTCACTACCCTACTCATCTCATTTTGGAGGAAGAGTGTCTCCTTCAGCAAGTCTCAAAACAGGGCTAGAAATCTGTGCACTGTTCCTCTTTCAACATAAACTGAGATTTATGCTGACTTTTATCATAATACATATATTTGTCTAAAAGAATCCACCTCAAATACTCCAGCTGCAGTAAATGCCACGGTCTCTTCCTTCTACAGCAATCCCAGACAGAAGCAAAGAGAGATGAGAAAGTTTACAAGTCAGTAGGTGGTCCCAGCATTTGGCCTGTGCTGCCATGTGTAGTTCCCCACGTGTCACCATGCTACATCACCGTATCTGTAGATGAAATGGACAACCTCATCATCCACTCCACAAAAGCAGTAGAACAGCTCACCCAGACAGTCACTGTCAAGGCCTGAGTAATGAATTCTCTTCTGAGCCACCTCATCTGCTGACAGAGCTGCAATTGGCTTCACATGTGGGAATTGATGTGGCCTTCACAGCTTCAAAAGGGTGTAGTTGTAGTCCATGCTGACCAAACTGGGGCCCCGCATCCAGCCTGTGGGCACCTGCATGTGCTGCAGTCAAGTCCAACACATCACCAGTCACCCCACCCTGCACTCACATCAGGAAACCTGCTTTGATTTTCTTGGTTCTCTTCATGTAGTCTTTGTTGTTGTGAATGCAGTAGGCAACAATGAGGACATCCTGGAGCCCTTGGATATTTTGGCAGTGGCAGAGAAAGTGTAGGTCATTAGGAAGTGGTTCCCACTGGTGGAAAATCATTTGTCTGCACTATAAATCTGCTGATTGTATTGCACGTGCTGTCTCCATTTTCTTCTCCCCACACCACTCACATAGAGGCTCACTTCCACCACAATAAGGGTGCAGGTGCTTTGGGATACACTATCCCATAAGAGAGGTACTCCTAGAAGTCCACAGGGCCCAGTGTCACCTCCCACTAGGTGCAGACATTGTCACAGTTTGTTGTCAGCTCCAGGATGGGCTGTGACAAGAACTGTTCCTTGGCTAGTTGGAGCACAGACTGGGGAACAAGAGCAGAAACCAGCTCACTATCTGCAGCACTGGGAAGAAGGAAGAGCAACAGAAGAACAACCACCTGGCAGCAAGTCATCATGCTAGGCCTGCAAAGATAAAGCAAGGAGAGCATTAAGCCTGCACAATTAGAAAGCCAGCCACCTGCAACAGCTCAGGGCTGGGAAGATTACTGGATACATGCAGCCTAGCACCAGCTATCGGGGTGTGCATGCTTATGCTGTTATCACAGAAAACAGAATGGTTGGGACCTGCCTGGACCTGGGTAAGTAAAGAGTGATAGGAATCTCAGCTCATGCCATCTTTGATCTCCTGGAGCTCTTCTGGATGGCAAGAACCTGCCACACAATCCAGAGCCACTACAGAATTATCACGAGCTTGCTCTGTAATACAAGTAACCCCATCTGCCCTGGGTTGGATTTCCTTGGATTCCAGAGGTTAAGCCCTGCTGATGGATGAGTCCTGCCCTGCAGCCGTAAGATCTGATGGTATCTGCTCAATGTCCTACAGGGAAGAAGAAGGTGCATTAACACCTCAGGCTGAAGTATTTGGTGTCACAGAGCAGTGCAGACCAGCCAGTTTAATTGCCAAACAGACTGTTGTACCCAATTTAAAATTTAATCTGCTGATACATCTCCACATGCCAGGGCCACCCCTGTTCTGGCAGGGGAGCAGTGCAGGGGGCAGGCTCTGCAGTACCAGCTCTCCCTCCAAAAGCTCAGCGCCACAGCCCTCTTTCTCCACCCTGCCTTGACCCTGTTAACTCACATAAGCTTTTCTTGGCAGCCCTCCCTAAGACCCTTCCTTAGCAAGAAGCTGGTGTGCAGAGTGAGCTGCTCAATGCCTCTGCCAGGAAAGCCCCCCCAGAAGGCAGCCTTGGTCTGCACTGGACACATGGCAGTGCCTGCAGTTATGAAAGCCAGAGGGGATAGGATGACTGAGGAGGGAGGCTGAGAGCCACCAGTGCTTGCACTCTGACCCACCAGTGCTTCACAGTTGGTATGGCCCATGGCCAGAATATGTTGCCATATAAGCTAGTGGCCTCAGCCAGGCCTCTGCTGCAGTGATGCCCCAACTGCCTGCCCCCTCAGCATAGCTGGGGCCAAACACAACCAGAGCCAAATCCAGGGGAGATGGCAACAGGGAGATAAAAACCAAACCCTGTCTGTAGCTCCTAGTGGAGCCTGCCTGAGTGCCATCCCAGCACTAGAGACAGAAAGATAACACTGAAACAGGAGCCAGCACTGCCTCCCCTGCCTGTGATCCTGCCCACACTTGTGCCCAGTCTGTCCAGCATCCATAAAGCATCAGAGGCACAGAAAGAGGAGCAGCTTCAGGGTTGTTTGGTTCCCTCCACAGCTCTGCCAGCAATTCTGCTGGGGCTGGAGCTACCCTGGGGAGGCCCATGGCTGAACGGCAAGCAGGAACACAAACCTGTGCTGTGAATCAGGCTGGAAACACCCTGGCTGGCAGGTCAAACCACAGGCAGCTGGGAACTGGGCCTCTCAGCAGCAAAGCCAGGCTCCACTTTTTGCTGCGTTTTCTCAAACCAGAAAATGACCCCTTCTGGATTGGCATAGGAGGGGAAACACCACCCTGCAGCCCCCAACACATGACAGCCTTCACTTAGGAACATGTTTCCCTCATGGCCCCTCTGCACAATGGAGCCCTGGGTTGCTATCAGCATCTCAGCAGGCCAGAAGCAGGCTGGCACAGCAGCAGTTAAAGCAGTAGGAGCAGCACAGGTAGCTCCCTTGTGCAACATGCTGGGTATTATTCACCCACTAACGTATGCACAGAAATGTACAGTAACTCCAGGAAGGCCCAGGAAAAGCAGAGGCAACTTCCCAGCAGAGGATGCTGTGCTATACCTGGCAGCTCTGCTATCCCTGATGGAGTGGAAGGAGGTGGTGGGCAAAAGGAGGCAGGGTCCCCCCAGAATAGGCACCCACAGAATCAAAGAATCACAGAATCACTGTGGTTGGAAAATACTTTTAAGATCATCATGTCTAGTTACCTAACTCTAATAGGGTCACTACTACACCATATCCTTAAGCACATTATCTAAATGGCTTTTAAATGCATCCAGGAATGGCAAACCACTTCCCTGGGCAGCCTGTTCCAGTCTCTGATAACCCTTTCAGTATAGAAGTTTTTCCTGATGTCCAACCTAAACCTCCCCTGGAGCAACTTGGTGCCATTTCCTCTTGTCCTATCAGTTGTGACTTGTGAGAAGAGACCAACACCCACCTCTCTACAACCTTCTTTCTACAACTACCCGAAAGGAGGTTGTAGAGAGGCTGACAGGAGGCTGAGGGAAGATCTTAATGCTCTCTACAACATCCCTTCAGGTAGTTGTAAACTTCCTCTCAGACTCCTTCAGACTAAACAATCCCATATCCTTCAGCCACTCCTCATGAATTCTGAAGACCCTTCACCAGCTTCATTGGTCTTCTCTGGATCCACTCCAGCATCAAAATGTCTTTCTGATACTGTGGTGCCCAAAACTTAACATTGTACTCAAGGTGTGGCCTCACCAATGCCGAGTACAGGGGCACAAACACTTCTTTAGGTCCTGCTTGCCATACTATTCGTGATACAGTCCAGGATGCTGATGACCTTCTTGGCCACCTGGGTACACTGCTGGCTCATATTCAGCTGCTTGTCGATCAGCACCTCCAGGTTCCTTTCTGCCAAGCAGCTTTCCAGCCAATCTTCCCTGAGCCTGTAGTGTTGCCTGGGGTTGTTGTGGCTCAAGTGCAAGACTTGGCACCTGACCTTGTTGAAGCCCATATGATTGGCCTCAGCCCATTGATCTATCCTGTCTAGGTCCCTCTGCATAGCCTTCCTACCCTCAGGCAGATCAACACTCCCACCTAACTTGGTTTCATTTTCAAACTTACTGAGGGGTCTCTCAAGCTCCTTGTCAAGGATACAAGGCCTCAGCAGCGAGCCATGGGGAACACCACTTGTGACTAGATGCCAACTGTGTTCAATACCATTCACTATCCATGCTCTGTCCAGCTAGTGTTTGATCCAGCAGAATGTGTGCCTATCCAGGTCTAGGGCAGACAGTTTTATCATGAGGATGCTGAGAGGCAGCATGAGGGCTGGGGCAGCTTCCCAAGGCAGGCAGACAAAAGCAGTGTGCTAGTCATGGAGTATGGGGTTGAACAGGGCTGCTGCATTCCCAGGAACACCTGCACCCATGGTAGGATGGTACCAATCTACCACACCACCCTGGAACAGACTGTCAGCTGCCAGACAGCTGCTTCCCTGCTGAGCTGCTGTGGTGGGAGCTGCCCAGGGCTCCAGCACCCCGTTCCATCTCTGGAGTTCTGCTAGTCCTAATGGGTGCCCAGGATGACAGAATCACAGAATTATTGAGGCTGGATCAACAAGTCCAACCTATGACCTATGACCACCACATTGGCTAGACCATGGCACTAAGCACCACATAAAGTCTTTTCTTAAACACCTTCAGGGACAGCAACTCCACCATTTCCTTGGGCTGTCTATTACAGTGTCTGATCACCCTCACCGTGAGGAATAATATCCAACCTAAACCTGCCCTGGCACAGCTTCAGGCCATGCCCTCTCATCCTGTCACTAGTTGCGTGGGAGAAGAGCCTGACCCCCACCTGACTACAACCTCCCTTCAGGTAGTTGTAGAGAGTAATAAGGTCCTCCCTAAGTCTCCTCCAAGCTGAACAACCCCAGCTCCCTCAGCGTCTCCACATAAGACTTTCACTCTAGTCCACTTACCAGCCTCATCACTCTCCTCTGGACCTGCTCCAGCACCTCAATATCTTTCTTGAAGTGAAGGGCCCAGAAATGGGATGCTGGTGCTCAGTGGGATGGCCCGGAGCCAGGCACAGACACGTCCTTCTGCACAAAGAGATGCATGCAAGGCCATGTGTGGAAGAGTGGCTCGTTGAGCTAGGCCACAATTCGGGCCTAGTGAACTAGAGTTATGAAGAATCCTTAGCATGAGTGTGCTTCGCGACTAGCAGCTTGTCTCGGCTCCTTGCACATCCTTGAACCGGTGATAAGGAGGTATCTGGCAAGCCTCAGACAGTGAACAGGATGACGTATTCCTCCAAAGTGAGAACATCAGCAGAAAAGAGTACCCAATTATCATGTAGCCAGTGGCGCATGGACAACAATTAACCGCCAATCAACATGTAGCCAGCGGTGCGTGGACAGTAGTTAACAACCAATGCTTATTAGTTTAGCTTATGCTTAAAGTGCGTGGACAATGTATTATGATATAAAAGGAACGTGAGCCTTAATAAAGTTGAGCATTGCTGCTAGCTCACATTGAGTTGTCTCTTTGCTCTGCAAGCCCGCGCCTCCGCAGCCGTGGACATGGATGTGCGCACATGCATGGTGACATGCGCACAAAGGCATGGGGGGGACTGCAGTAGTGCCAAGCTAGGGAGTGAGAGCTGACACTGTATCACAGAATAAGAGAATGATAGGGGCTGGAAGGGATCTCTGGAGATCATCTAGCCCAAACTCCCTGCCAAGGCAAGTTCATCTAGAGAAGCTCACACAGGAATGCATCTAGGCAGATTTTCAATGTTTCTAGAGATGGAGACTCCACCACCTATCTGAGAAGCCTGTTTCAGTGCTCCATCACCCTCGAAGTTCCTCCTCATGTTTAGATAGAACTTCCTATATTCAAGTTTGTGCCCATTACCTCTTGTCCTGTCACAGGGCACCACTGAAAAAAAGACTGGTCCCATCCTCCTGACATACAGTCTTTTAATTATCTATAAGTATTGATAAGACCCCCCCTCAGTCTTCTCGTCTTCAGACTAAAAAGACCCAACTCCTTCAGCCTTTCCTCATACAACATCCAAACCCAAGTGCCTGGATGCCAGAGGGACTGCAGGCTCAGGGCTCAGCAGGGCCTCCTGTGCTGCCCCTAGCCAGTAGATAGTCACCAGCCAGGTCGGGCAGAGCCAGCATAGCACACAGGCACTGGCATGACCAGGAGGAAGCACCTGTGAGGAGCCATTGACAGGAGCCAGCTGCCCTGAGTGTTGGAACCTGAGACTCTGGCAGGGCACCCTGGCCTGGGTCAGCAGGGTAGGCAGTGCTCAGTGCAGGGCCAGAGCAGGTGCTGCAGCCCCTTTTACTCCAGGCACAGCCCTAGGGCAGCCTCACAGCTCCAGCCCAGGCCAAACAGAGCTAATAGTGTGGGGCCCTCAACACTGGCCGTGCAGTGACCCTGCTCCACTGACAGTAAACAGGGAGAGATGCCAAAACTGTGCAAGATCCATCTGCCCTAAATTAGTTTATTTTGCAAAATTGTCAGGGCTGATTTATAGCAGATCAGACTCTGGAAAAACATCTTCTCACAAGGATGCAGCCTAGATCCTGGCCATGCTTCCTCTGCAGGCCATTGCTGGAGCTTCCAGGCCATATTTCCAAGGTCTTTACTGCAGCTGCTGCCCTGGAACCTTGGTGACACACTCCCAGGTAGCACAGGGACTGGAGGATGGGACCGTGGCAGGCTGGTATCCTACCCACATGTACCAGCAGCACGGGGTTGAGTTGGCCTGGAGCAATGCTCCACAGTTCCTGACGCACTGGCTCACTGTCCCAGGAGACAGTGCAAGGGCTGGTTGCTCCTGCCTGCAAGTTTCAAGCAGCAAGCTCATCCAGCACAGCTAGCTAGCTGAGCCCTGCTCTGTGCTGGCACCAGCCTGGCACCCAGCCCAGTAGCATGGGTGGTCCTGCCTGGGGTTCTGTGACCACAGGGCATTAACACAAGATGTGGGAGGACCCATGGAGCCAAGCACTTAAAAAAACATTTAGTTTAATAGGTATAAAAATCAACATTAAACCACCAATTATGCAAAGGCATATGAGGTTGGACACTGGTACAGCAACACTGTGGACATCTTCACAGACACATGAGCTAGATGATCAGCCCATGCAGCATGGACAGGGCAGCACAAGGCTCAGTGTGAGATGAAAATCCCAGGCACAGAGAGGGTTTTGGCTGGCTGAGCCCCATGCTGCCAGGAATATCTGACTGCTAGTGGTACCAGAACAAGCCTCATTGTACAGCTCCAGCCATTGCTGCCATGTACACACCTGGCATTTGGAAAGCACAGAGAGGAAGTGGTGACCACAGCCACATAGACAGATGGCAAGAATACAGCTGTACCATCACACAGGGCATCTTGTGGCAGGGAAAGCAACATTTCTGACAGCACCTTACATGGTGGGAGGGCCATGCCAGTGTCACTGCCCCTCAGCAGGGTTCAGAGGGTGGCAGAGACCAGCACTCCCACCTAGCTCAGGAACTCATCTCTGTGACCTCTGCTCTGAGGAGAAGGGACAGTACATGACCTAGCTCCATGGTCCTGACCCTGGGACTTGCTCCCTGTGGGAGAGGGAATGTATATACCATGCAATCATGATCTTGTCCCCTAGTAGGAATACTAGGAGAAGTCCACAGCATGCCAGTGCCAGGTCCCTCAGACCACAGCAGTCACAGGGTTGAGGTCTAGTCCAGGGTAGTGCAGAGGCTTTTCTACTGTGGCACAGGGTTCTTCTGTGTTTTTCCCTTCCACGCTGTTCCGAATCCCATAGCCAAAGTAAATTATAAAACCTGCAGGACAGTTTCTGCAATGAAATGAACAGAAGCAGGCTGCCAGCATAGCAGTCCCCCAGGGAAGACCCTATGGGTACCCCACTCCCCTCCACAGGACACCTACCAAGAGCCATCCAGATGGCAAACCGCACCCAAGTGCCAGCACTCAGCTGTACCATTAGCAGAATGTTAATGAAGATACTGAAGATTGGCAGGAGTGGGAGGAAGGGTACCTGTGAGGGACAAGAAGTGTTGTGTCAGCTGTGCCTTAAGGGACTCCGATGGGCTCGAGGATGCTCCTGGCCACAGAGCAGAGATCACACCCAGAGTCACACTGGGGACTGTACCTTTGAGAGCTGTGTCTCAGGGCCCCGGGCTTTCCTGGATGGTGACTGCCCAGCAGTGAGCCCTGGCACACCCTGCAATGGCCCAGACTCTGCCAGGGGTCCATGGGGGTGCAGACACTGAGCTGCAGGGGGCTGTACTCACTTTGAAGTTCAACCGTGCATTGCTCTGTGGCTGCCTCCAAATGATGATGGTGGGAATGAGCAGAGCCATGAGAAGCAACACCAGGGCTACAATCCAGCCCACGCTGGCATCCTTCAGTGCGGTCACCTTGACAGTGAGGACCATGCAGATGACCATGATCAGTGTGGCTGCAAGAGAAGGGGCAGTCAGGGGACTCCACTGAATGTGGCCTCCCTGGAACCCTGAGCCTCACCAACAGCTGTGGTATCCACTCTTCTTGGTCAGGTATGGGTCCAGCTCATTCTGTCTCTAGTACCCACACCAAAGCCTCAGGAAAACACTTTGCCAGGGCAACTCACCAGCCTGGCAAGCTAAGGAGAGCCTGAACTCAGCTGCAGTCAAACACAGCTCTGATGCTTACCCAGACCTAGATGAGCTGCCCAATTCTGTCTGCACAATGAAGCCATTGATGGACAGATCAAACCTCACTGGCCAAGCCAAAGTTCTCTTGGAGGGGCTGGGAACCAGCCTCACTAGGTAGCCGACCTAGGCCAGTCTTATCACAGGGTGTTCCTGTGATCACCCACAGATTCCTGGCTTAGTTCCCACATCCTCTATCAGCCCCTGTGTGCCCCAAACATTAGCCATTAGCTCAGGACAGAGCAGGTCCAGTGCCTGCTGGTGCTGCCAACAGCGTCTGGCAGCCTGTGCTGCCCTGCCCCTGACCTCTGCGCAGTGTGCCCACTATCCCTTCCTGGCTCTGTGGAGATAAGACAAAACGCTCCAGCCTCTGGCAGGAGGGGACATCAGCCATCAGCTGCTGCTCACTCACCAATGACCGAGACACAGACATAGACAATGCGCCCAGAGAGTACAGTGGGGGTGTCCGCAGGCGGGTTGAAGAGTGTCACCAAGGACAGCATCTCTTTCTGCTCGGTGCTGGCAGGGGTGATGGTTGGGTTCATGATCACTCTCTCCTCATCATTCCCATTCAACTCCAGCATTTCTGTAGCTTTTGGGGAGTTCAGCTGCCCAGACTGGTACCTGAGAAGATGGGACAAGCTACAGCCCAAGGAAATTCCCAGACCAGGGGAACAGTGGCCAGTACACTCATACCCCTCCCACTCCTACAGCCCCATGTGCTGCTCTAGCAGTGGCTCCATGATGGCCACCGCACAGATGTGCCCAAGACACTGTGCAGGTTCTTGTGAGCAGCCTTCATCTAGGGTGTTTGATGCTTTCCCAGGCTGTGTACCCCTGGGAAATACCTGTGGCCACAAGCCCCAGGCTCAGTGCAAGGCACATCTACCACAGGCACTGCCACATAAGAGGAGGCACCCACCGGAGAATGAGCACACACACTGCCACTAGGGAGTAGGCCAGCAGTGTACCAATTGACATGAGGTCCACCAGGTCCTTCAGGTCAAGCAGGAAGGCCATCACCGCTGCAACAAGGACATGCAGCATGAGCATGGCTCCAGACCACCACAGGGCCGAGCGTGAGGTGGTGACCAGGAGCCTTACCTGCAAGGAGCCCTGAGGTGATAGTAGCTGACAGAGGGGTCTTTGTGCGGCTGTTGATGACGGAGAGGAACTTGAAGAGCAGCCCGTCCTCAGCCATGGCATAGATCACACGGGGCATGGGGAACATGGAGCCCAGCAAGCTGCCATGGGGAAGAGATGTCTCAGGGCCTGTCAGGCAAACTGTCCACACCCACTACTCAGATGGGGATGGGAGTGGCTCTGTGCTGGAAGCAAGACCATAGCTGGACAGGGCAAACACCCAACCAAGCCAGGACACATGCTGCTAGTCCCCATGCAATGCCAGGCAGTGCCAGGGATGGAGCTAGTCCTACCTGGTGGAGAGGGCACAGAGTGAGCCGATGGCAACGGCATAGCGGGCAGGCTCCCAGTCCACAGCCTTAAAAGCTTCAGGCAGGGGGCTCTCCTTTTTCAGGAGGAAGTAAGGCATCATGAGGGTCAGGGCCGCAGAGACCCCAAAATAAGCCACAAAGCAGATGAAGAGGGACACAATGATGCCAATGGGGATCGAGCGCTGTGGGTTCCTGGCTTCCTCCCCTGTGCAGAGACAAGAGGCAGCGTCCATCCCCACCCCATGGCACATCACAAGGCAGCTGGACCCAGGGAATAAACTGCAGAAGGCACTTTCCATGTCAGCATGGGGCTGGGCGGCCGCAGAGAGGAGATGTTGGATAGAAGGGGTCCCCAGCCATGCTGCTGTGCTAGCAGAGGCTTCAGTGTTGCCAAGAGCAGAGGCACATGGCTGCAGCCCTGCTTCCAGGCATGTGGCTGCCTAGCAGCTGGGCTTGCAGCCCCTGGCCATACTGGCCCTCTGCCCCAACCAGCAGATCCCACTCCTCTCAGAGCCTGCTGAATGTGGATCTTCAATATGCATGGGTACAGCAATGCAGCCACCACGCCCTCTGCCCTTTGGCCTTTGCAAAGGCATGCTCTCCCACTGCACCACACTCTCTGGCAAGGGGCTCAGCAGCTGTCATAGGAGGAAAGGAGGCAGCTGCCAGACAGCCCCTGGGGGCAGGGAGGCACAGGCAGTGAGATCAGACAGAACAGCCTGTACCAGCCACCCACTAAGTAGATTCCTGGGGGGATGAAAGGAATTTAAGAGGGCTCCCTGTGCTCCAGAGAGCAGTGGTTCTGCATGAATTCAGTCATTTAGAAAAAACTTGAGGCTGGGAAATAACTGGATTGCACTAGAAATACCCAGCACGGTCGCAGCCTCAAATCAGCAGTGGAAAGACTACCCACTGCACCAGGAGCTGCCTGTGTGGACAGGGTGCAGCACAGCTCCCCCTGTGAAGTTCAGGGAGCCTCTTTTCCTGTGGCAAGGCAGGCTGTGAGCACTTTTGTGCTGGTCCAGCTGGAGACAGAGCTGCCATGAGGAAACCTTCCAGAAGTGGTGGGATGGGCTGTTTCCCACACCACAGAGCATCCTCCCCAGTGGGTCCCAGCCAGCCAGCAGCTACACTGGGAAAATGCTCACATCACTCTCACCCAAGGTGGTACCTGTGGTGGCAATGCAGTCAAAGCCCACAAAGGCATAGAAACAGGTGGCAGCACCGGTCAGAATCCCTTCCAGACCAAAGGGGACAAACCCGCCAGAGCCAAAGGCTTTTTTCCTGGAAAGGACGGAGGAGAGCAGTTACTGTGGGGTGCATGGACAGTGGGGCCAGTGCCAGCCCTGTACCAGATGCTGGCCTGACACAGTTGCTCTCCTTACCTGTCATCCAGCAGCTCCAGGTGTGAGCGGTTGATGTAGTCCTCCTCCGAGAGCTGCCAGTTCTTGATGTCTCCCTTCACAAAGCCAGCAATGATGACAAAGCCCAGCACCACCAGGTTCACCGCTGTGAAGATTTTGTTCACGAGTGCAGATTCACTGACGCCGAAGGCCAGCAGCACTGTGAGGATGGAAGGGATGAGTATGGACCCTCCAGGCTCCCATGCCACCACCCACAGTGCCATGGAGCTGCTCCTACACACTCACCGGTGAGCAGCCCAATCAGGATGAGCGCAAAGAAGTCTGGGTGCTCAGCCAGCACCCCTGGCAGGTGCACCATGGTCTTGTTCATGAAGAAGGTGGAGATGTGGTTGCCAATTATGTTGTCGAATGCCGCACTCCAGGCTCGAGCCACACTGGCTGTGCCTGGTCGATGGCAAATCCATGCATGAGTCCAAGACCAGGGCAGAACAGCATCAGCCACCCCCACTCCAGCACCCAACTCCTTGATGATCCCACCCCATACCTTGCTCCCAGAGCATCCATCATACGCTGCCCTGAAAAATCCCACACATTGCCAGAGCCACGCTGCAAGAAGCCCGGGCATGCATGCCAGCATCCTTCCCTATCCCATACCTATTACATAGGAGAGGATGAGGTTCCAGCCAGTTGTGAAAGCCCAGATCTCTCCAACAGTGACATAGCTGTAGAGGTAGGCAGAGCCAGTCTTGGGGACGCGGGCCCCAAACTCTGCATAGCAAAGTCCAGCAAGTACCGACGACAGAGCAGCCACCAGGAAGCACAGGACAATGGACGGACCAGCCATCTCTTTGGCCACCTCCCCAGCTAGCACGTACACACCAGCCCCCAGTGTGCTGCCCACCCCCAGGGCTATGAGGTCCAGCGTGGAGAGGCAGCGAGCGAAACGTGTGTCCTCAGAGCTCAGATCGACCATGCGTCGGCGGATCAGCTTTTTCCCAACACTGGTCACTTTTCCCCTGAACATCTTGTCACTCAGAAGCTGGTTCTCAACTGCTCAAAATCCCTGCAAGAGAAGGCACCATGGGAGTGTGAAACTCAGTGTCCTTCAGGCAGCAGAACCCACACTGTGGGGAGCAGGGCAGGTCTGCTCCCAGGCAACCTGTCAGCATCAAGTTTTCACCACACTGGTGGGGCAGAGACCATGGTAGCTCTCTCCAGGTCACTATGAGGCTGCATATATCCAACTTATTCAGCCCCTGCACCAGGTGAGTGAGCCAGGGATGAACACAGCAAGTCCACGGTGGGAAATAGACTCATTGCTCAAGTGATATGTGGTCCCCACCACAGGCCCCCTGGGCATTGCCCACTATTTCCCAGCAACTGCCCACTGATTTGGCAGCCTGGAGATCCCTCAGACCAAACTTGACTGCTGGCACATGCCTCCAGCCTGGCACATGTATGTGCACAGCAGCAATGGCACAGAAACAAAGCATTCCTCCAGCAGAGGATTTAGCAGCATGAGCTGACTCACTGGGATCAGGCCATTCCTCCTTTGGTCCCAGCATCTGCACTACACCCTCAGCATGTTCGTGTGGCAGGTCCACTGTGCACATTCCTCCTGTGCCAATACCACTTGCCAAGCAGCCCACATGCCCTGCAGGCTGTAATCACCCTTAACATGCAGCAGCACCACTCTTTTTGCTCACGGCAGCTACCCATCCCCTGTAAGGTCTGGGAGATGAGCACCCTGTGAAGCAGGCAGCTGGCACAGGGTGAGAGGAGCTGCAAGAGAAGTGTCTCCCAATGCCCACAGCCACAGCTGGCACCCCCTGCCCAGCACTGGACCATCCGCTTACCAGCACCTTCTCCCTTCTGGCTGCTCCCTTCATTGAGAAATGAAACACGTTCCAGCCATGCACCTAGGGCAGCATCAACACCATGCTCATATGGTTCAGTATAAGTATACATGAGGATAACTCTGTGACCCTTTTCCACTGAGGGGGATTACCAAGGTTGCAGTGGCAGTCACCAGCTTGGCTGCTTCCCCATAACCATCAAACCAGCCCATTTCTGGAGAAACCTCCCACTGAACTGACACATGCCATGTTCAGCCTTGGCCCAAAGATCTGTCCCAGCCCACAACAGCCTCTGACAGGTTTCAAGGGAACAAGTGCACCAGCACTGGCACCCTCCCCAGACACTGCCCAGACAGCTCTGGCTACCTTCTCCAGCGCTGCTTGATTGCTTCAAGGAGTTCTGATGAGTGACATGAGCTCTGCAAACTGCAAGCACGGGGCTAGCAGCAGAAACATGCTCAACCCTGATTCCCAGAGAATTGCAGAAAAAAAAAATCACAAGAAATGCCAAGAAAGAAGATGTGGAACATCCTCCCTAACACTAACGGACCCTGATACACAGGGATCTGCCGTGCCTGGTGAAAGCACCCAGATGATCACCAGCACCCGTCAGAGTCGGCCTAAGGAAAGCTCAGGTGGGTCGGCTGGCCCGGGAAGGTTCAGCCCGCGGCCAGAGAGGTGTCTCGCCGAAAGCCATGCTGTCACGCTGGTGTCTTGAGATGGAGAGCACGCAAAGAGCTACAGGAGGGCAGAGAAGAAGCAACGTGTTGGGCGACGGCTCCCGACGGCAGGATCGTCCCGCTGGCCACTGCATCCCGGTACCCACCATATCCCGCCGCGGCTCGAAACAGGTGCCAAGGGTCCCCAGGCACCGTCCGGGATCGTCACCCCAGCCCCCGCGGGGACATCTCCAGCTCCGGGGAGATTCCAGACACACTCCGTCCCGCCCGTGAGCCCGGTTCTGCCCCGGGAGCGGCCAGACCACGATAGGGCTCCGCGGCAGATCCCCGCCGCCGTCCCGCAGTGGCCCCACGTGCGGGCGGCGGCTGATGCAAGCGCAGCACCGGTTCCGCCAGGCCCCGCCCGGCCCTGTGGCGGCGCCTGGCACGACTCACCGGCGGCACGACTCACCGGCGGCACGGCTAGGCGCAGCTCGGTGCAGCTCGGTTCGGCGTGCTCTGCTACGGTGTCTTTCGGTTCCGCTCCGTTCGCCCCGGGACTGCCGCCGCTGCTGCCGCCGCGGGAGTTGAAAGGGCGTATTAGCTCCGCCCGCTGGATGCTGGATCAGGAGCACCGCCCCGAGCCGAGCCCCGGAAACAAGCACCTGCACTCGCCTCTCCCCCGGCAGGCCCTTCCCGCTCCCACCCCCAGTCTCTTCCCGTCGCCCGAGGTGAAGTGACAGACGAGCGGGACCAAGCTCCAAGGCCGGCGCGGGGAAGAGGCGCCTTCCAGCACCACCCGTGCCCAATTCCCCGTATCCTGCCACCCTGTCGTCCCTCAGGACGACAAGATCTAAATTCAGTCTCTTTGTAAGGCTTCTCTACCTCTGAAGGAGTCCACAACTTCTAGTTTAGTATCATCAGCAAACTTACTTAATGTACATTCTATTCTTGCATCCAGATAATTTATAAAAACATTAAAGAGCACTGGCCCTAAAATTGAGCCTTCAGGAACCCCACTGGTAACTGACCATGACCACCAATCTGATGTAACCCCATTTACTATAACCATTCAAACCTAACCCATCAGCCAAGTGCTCACCCATCATATTATGGACTTGTCTAGTGGTGTGCAGGGTGGTTTATCCAGGACATTGTGAGAGACATTATCAAAAGCTTTGCTAAAAAAAAAAAAAAAAGTCTAAACATCTACTGGATTGCCTTGGTCAACGAGATGGGTGATCTTGTCATAAAAGGAAATTACACTTGTGAAACCGAAGTTTGCCTTCATGAACTTGTGTTGCCCAATGACTGAACTAATGACTGCATTGTCTCTCAAGTGATTTTCCGTAAGTCCAGAATACTCACTCTCCAAAATTTTACCAAGCACTGAAGTGAGACAAACAGGTCTGTAAATACCAAGGTCTTTCTTCTTACCCTTCATGAAAACTAGGACAATATTTAACAGCTTTCAGTTGTCTGGGAAGTCTCCAGATTCCCGAGATCACTGACAAATAATGGAGAGGTCCCATGGTGACATTGGCCAGCTCTTTCAGGACCCTGAGCCCCACAGACTTATGTGCATCCATCCAGCTGGAACAGCAAGTTTCAGACAAGTTCAAGTTCAGCTGCAAGTTTATTATCCTGACAGTCATGATCTTCCAACACAGGCCTCCAAGGATTCCAGAGCCCATCATCAGTATTGAAGACAGAGGCAAAGAAGGCATTAAATGTTTATCTATATCGCTATTTGTGGAGTGACTGACCTCATGAAGCAAAAGACTAGTGTTACCTCTGATTCTTCTTTTGATATTGATGGATTTTTAAAAGCCCTTTCTGTGGCCCTTAGTCCTGGCCAGCTTGAACTTTAATGAGCTTTGGCCACACTTACTTCCTCCCTGCAATAGCAAACAGCATCACTGACATCCTCCTTGCCACTTGTCCTTTCTTCCATTGTCCATAAACTTCTCCTTTCCACCTAAGCTCTAAAAGAAGATCCCTGCTCAGCCAGGCTGGTCTTCTGCCCTCTTCATTTGACTTCTGATGCTTTGAAATTGCTTGGTCCTACACTCTTAAGAGATGGCTCTCAAAAAGTGACCAGCATTTCTGGACCCCAATACCTTCAAAAGCAGATTCCTTGGTGACCTTACTAAATAGCTAACTAGCTCCCTCAGCAGCCCAAGGTCTGCTCTCCCTACACCAGGGTCAAAGTATCCCACCTGGAAGCACCAGGTTTGTCCAGAAAGGCTTCTGCAGAGCCATGCTGTACCTCCATCCACCAGCACCAAACTCCTCCACACAGCAGACCTCAAGTCTCTGGCTGAGCAGAAGCAGCCACAGCTGGACCTTTCTCCTTAGCCTTTTGGAGAAAGGGCGTATTGGCCCAAGGGCATTGGCCCAATCTCAGTAGACAGCAAGGATCATTGATAAATACACCTTTATTTGAAATACAAGGGGTTAGAAAGATCATTCATTCAAGATCTCCACAAATATCACTTGGCTTATCAGCACAGATGGAGGGACAAGTGGCTGTAGTGAGTCTGTTCCCATGTGCCAGCTGTCAGTCTCTCTCCAAGTCACCACTCTCTTCCACTGCTGCATCTTCTGGACAGACTCCTAGGGAGCAATAGCAGGATTAAAACACTGCTGCTCCTGGCATGCAGCACCTGCCCCATGGAGAAGGCCACAGACTATGTCCCTTCTACCCGGTAGCCCCCAGTTACATCAGCAAGGGAGCACCAGAGTATCCCTGCGATCTTCCCAGGGGCAAGGGTTCACACCAGTGAAGGAACATACCTGCAGCTCTGAGCTGAGCCTGTAAGGAGGAGATCATCTGGCAATAGGCTTCACACTGCAGTCTTGTCAGCTGCAGGCAGGAGTCAAGTAGATGACTACTCAACCTATCCTGAACACCCCAGACCTCTGGGGTGGCAGTTGGAATCCTGCTCTACCCCTGAACAAGAAGCCAGCCTCATCCCCACGAAGCTGCAGGCATGGACTCCAGGTGTAAGCACAGAAAGAGTCATCTAGATTGCAGGTGTCCTGCAGCCCCCAAACCCACAAGCTCCATGTACCAAGCTCACCCTTCACTTGCTGCAGCTCATTCTTTACACGCTTCAGCTCCTGGGACAGCAGATCACCTGCAGACTGGCAGGGGGAGGGTGTAAGTAGGATGCATGGGCAGTGACCCAAAGCCTGGTGCCAGCACAGCCTACCCCATGAAGGAGCATCTCTGCAGGCAGCACACACATACCTGCGGTTCTTGGGTTTGGGGAGCCCTACTCACACCCCTCACCATGTCAGAAGGCGGCTCCATTTTGACATCAACCTTTGCTTCAGGAGCCTAGCACTACTACAGTGCAGTGCAGCCCAACCAACATCCCAAGCCTTGCACCTGCAGGACCACTGACAGGGTGTGTTCATTGCAACAGCAGTGCCCAGTGGAGAAGCTACTGCTCACTCGTCAGCAAGCAACTACCAGCACCCATGGGTCACAAGGATCACTTTGACAGGATACAGTCACATAGCGAAGAGCCCTAAAACTGATACCAAATGCACAGATTTTGCAGGTAGGAGACCTCACACCTTAGAGCTTCACCTTGTTGCAGGCTCTGCTCAGTCCATCTGGGGGACATGTCACAGAGAGAGTGACATTGCAGGCCACAGGAGATGTGCATCTTTCAAAATCCTCTTGAAAAAAAATTAACTGGACAGAAGCCTGCAGTCCCCTGAGGACCATCGAGGAGGTAAAGCCATGCAGCAAATGCACAAGGTCTTGTGTAAACCCAAGGGAAAGGCTAAAACCTGCTCACGTGCCAGCCCAGACAGTGGCAGCCCCACATCTCATCACATACCATGTCTGGCACAGCTGGCCACCAGCTGAATGGTATTGAATGGTGCTCTATGGTGCTAGGACACAGGTGGCTCTTACCTGCTCAGCAGGGACTGCATCCTCACACCCTTGAGTTGCATCAGGGGTTGGCTCACTGGTAAAAGAGGAACCTACGCACACAAAAGTCCTGTCAGCTTTACCTGTGAAGAGATGCATTGACACTAGAAGCATAACTGCCATCCCCAGTCCGTCTTACAACCAGGCCACAGAGCTGCTTCAAAACAGAGGCAGAACCTGTCCAAGAAAGCCAGAAGTCTTCAAGTCCCTCCAACACAGCTGCAGTTGTGGGGAAAGCAGTGCACCCTGCCTGCAGAGCAGGCTGAAGCACCTCTGGGCACACCTGTTCAATGAGGACCCTGCTGAGGAATGGCACTGCCCAACAAGCAGTTGCCCATGTTACCCCCATGCTCACCCCAACGCAAGATGAAAATCCACTAGAGCTCAGCACAGAAACATAGACTCTCCTCATCACGGTACACTCACAAGGTGCTTGGTTTTCAGCAGGCCTTTGGCAGTCAGGAGCCAAGCAAGATCCGGAGGGACTCCTCTCTACAGAGGAGCAAGATCTAGCTCTGCATTTCTTCATGGGATTACACCTCCATAATGGTCACCTGCTCCCAAGACAGTCCCTGCTGCAACCAGATGTTCTTTGCTCTCACCATTTTCCTTCAGCTCTTGGGTTCTATTGCACATAAGCTCCTGTGTAATCAATCCCAAAATGGTATCCAGAAAATATAAGCAAAGAGCATCAACCCCTGCCCTGACAGCAACATGCATTGACTAGGGCCACTCCCTGTCCTACAGATGAGCTAGAACACCAGATTTGTTCAGTCTCCTTGCTGGGTGCCTCTCCAGGGAAAGGGACTTCACCTAGCCTTACTGCTCCATGTTACACCTCCCCTCCCCTGAGCCCAAAGACATTCTGCCTCCTCCTGTCCTTTCCCCGAGATCAGCCTTGACTCTGCAACCAAGACCTGAATTTCTCCCCAGAGCACCAGCTTTTCCCTCCCATGAAACCAAAGCCTTTGGGGCATCTACCCAGATTCACCCTTACCAAGGCAAAAGCACTTGGGGGAAGCCACTTTTCCCAGGAGATGCAGTTGGGAGCAAGAAGCCACAGTATGAACTGCTGTAGAGAGCTTGTGGGAGGGCTGTCTGCAACCTCCAACCTTGATAGCAGCTGTAGTGGACAAATATTGGGCACAGAGGCTGCCACTCCAAAGCAGCTACACTGCACCTTTCCTAGGGCAGCCCAGGGCTCAGCCAGGCTGCCTGCCCCAGGCCCATGTGTGCGAGCACCCCAATGACCCCAGAAGAGGCTCTAAGGTGAGGGCTCTAAACCAACAGGCTGCTAGCTCACATTTGTGGAAGACCAGACAGCGCTAATACAGCACCTGGGGCATGAATACATTTCCTGGGTTTCCCACCTGTGTCACTTTAAGGGACTCCTTACTCCCCATCCTCTGTCCCTGTCCTGCACTGCAGCCCAGGCCTTCCTCCTTCTCCCTTCTGGCTGCAGCATCAGTCCCCCACAAGCTTCCCTGCTATGTGTGAGGCAACTGACAGATGCAGAATTACTTCCCATCTCTGTTTCCCGGGAGGTGGGTTTGGCAATGGCAGAAGGTTGTGCCACTGCCAAAGCCCTACTGGGATGCTGAAGCCTGGACTTGGCAGCTGGCATCGGCTTCAACTTGGTACCTGACGGGAAAACAAAAGGGGGTGGGGCGGGGAGGGGGG
>JANHFX010023869.1:0-13681 GCA_027560015.1 Chloroceryle amazona
ATATAATTAAAAAGGAAGATATTGGGATCACTAACAGGGAAATGGACTTGTTACTGTGACTACAGTGTCCCTTTGAGACAGAAGGGGAAAACCCAGTTTCTTATGCCATCCACATATTTTTGTTGTACGGACAAGGTATTAAAAGATTGTCAATTTACTTTTTTTTTTTTATTTTTCCCCAACTTGTATAATACACAGAATTCAGTTAGCATTAATCAGTGATGCTAATCCTTGTTATTGACTGCATTCTCTTGTTTCTTAAGAGAAAAGCTGTTATGTCCATTCAGGTACTCTATCAAATTTTGACTGGCCATCTGTAAATTTGGAGGAAGAGGCATCACCTGAAATACAGTCCATTCTGGTTCTTTTATGGCATTACATATAAAGATGCCTGGTGTAAGTTACAGCAGATAAAATATTTGTCGTGTTTGGAAAGACCGTTCTGTCACTCCACCTTGCCTTAACTCCTCTCTTCTGGTTTGATGAATGGTTTTCCTGCCGTTGTGAGAACAGCAGTTTTGAGTGCAGCTCTGTTCTGCACTGCTCTGAACTAAGCCTCTTTCAAGGCTGTGGCTACTACTGGACATTTCAGGGGAAAAAAAGAACATGTTTCCTGTAGGTCGGACTTATCCCTAATACGTTCTCTAGCTTCAGACAAGTAGCAGTGACTGGGGCTTGTACCAGCAATATCTGGACATGTCTTGACAGCCAGTCCTTGAAATTTTGTGCCAGTTAATACTTCTGGGGTGTGACATTGTCACATTGTGTTCTATAACTTATATGCTGTTCAAGGAAGACTAGACATCTATTTTCTTATGCAGTAAGCAAAGGGAGAGATGTGAGAAGCGATGCAGACAAACACAGTGAATTAATATTTATCTAACGTTGCACTAGGTTAGGTGGCAGACTGTTACTTTATACCATTTTTATTTATAAGCTGATTCTTCTCCAGAGATGCCTTGCTTTGATCTCCATGCTTGCATGATGGATAAAGCAGTGGATTCATAGTTTCTTTGACATATAGTTGTTTGACAGACAGTGCATTATTTTGTTGAGCGATACTCAACTGTTCCTTTCTGGAAGCTATTTTTCTTTACTTCTTTGACAATTAAAAATAGAGTCTTAACTCCTATTATTTTCCCTTATTCATTTCTATCAGATCCTGTGCTGCACAGGTTAATCTTAGATGGCCTAGATAAAACACTTACTCTCCCAAGTAAGGTACTTGTTGACTTTTTCCTTATGTTTACTACATCTAATCAGCCACTTACTGGTTGTCTACATCAGTTTTCACTTAATTTCATATTGCTGCATGTTATACTTATGGTCTTTGTAGTGTTCCCTTTATTACATTTTTCTCAAGCCAAATTCCTTTAAAAGTCTGGAGGACATTTTTTTTCTGAAAATTACTTAGTTTGCTCTTACTTGTACTACACGTAAGTACTACATTTGTTTTACCTTATAAACTGTGAATGGATTGTGATTTTTAACTTTTAAGACCGTCAACTACAGAACCTAGTATCTCATGTTGAGCTTTGATATAGATTGGGAGCAAGAGGTGGATGCCTGTTCTGTTTTTTTGGAGTGTTGATTTTTTTATTTTTTTTTCCTTTGGTTTAAAGACCAAAATCCTTGTTCTTTATGCCCCCATGGTGAACATTCTGTTCAAGATACATGAAATGAATCACCTGTATAGAACAGGAAACTGTAATACTGGGGGAGGAAAAAGGGACAGCTTTGTATTCACCTAACTAAAGTGTTTACTGTATAATATGTAATTCTAATTTAGTGCACTTGCAGACATCTGATGGTGCCTTTGTGTCATGCTTCTTTCCCAAGTATGCTAACACCTGTGAATTGTATTTAAAACATTTTTGTCATATTGTTTTCTGTTTCTTCTTTCTATACCTAGGGATAGAGCCCAAGTTAAACATCCTTGAAATTGTGAAGCCTGTGGAGACTGTGGAGGTAGTGATTGATCCAGATGCTCATCATGCAGAGGCTGAAGCTCACCTTGTTGAGGAAGCTCAAGTGATAACTTTGGATGGAACAAAACATATTACAACCATTTCAGATGAAACCTCTGAACAAGTGACACGATGGGCTGCAGCGTTGGAAGGCTACCGAAAGGAGCAGGAGCGCCTTGGAATACCCTATGGTAATACATGACTCAGTGTGTGTCTGTGCTTGTGCTCAGGTAGGGGCTGGTTTCTTTTGTTTGTTTGGGGGGATTGGTGGATTTTTAATAAATGGTAATTAATTTTGGTTATATAATTAAAGTGCTCCAGTACCTCAGAGAAAGTTTCTGATGGTATGTGTAAGTACAACGCAAATATCTGCATAAAACAAGGCTGTAGAGAAGTAGAATCAATGCTCATAATAGTTGTACTAAAATGGTGCTTTTTGCTTCATAACCTCCTTGTCACTGCAGGTTTTAGAAAGCAGTTTTCTTCTCCCTTCCCTCCTTAAAAATGTGTATATTAGTAATAAAGCTCTTTTTCATGTCTATATGAATTCAGCTAGGCTCGATGCTTTGTAAGTGTTGCTTCAAAAGATACTGCAACAAATTGTTCATAGGTTGTAGGACAGTGAATATGGTGTTAAATCAAATTTTGTAAGCAGAGCCATACTTGACTTTGACATACTGGAAAAAGGTTCAGAACGGAATATAAGGAATATAAGTATTCTGGTAGATCATCATCCTTCTTGAATTAATGTTACTTATCAGGCTGCTAATTTAATATTAGCTTAGAAAAAGGCATGTCTGAATGTTTGCATAGGATTGAACTGAAACTGCGGAGTTTAAACCTATGTCACATTGAGGGGATTATTATCTGTGGTGCTTGTTGTGACTTGTGAAATGGACTGTCAAGGCCTATTCAGCACGTGAATCTGTAGTATCAAAGCAGACCTGCAAAACTGGAATAATATTTGGAAGTGTTTAAGAATGCCAGTGAAAGTCACAGGTCTTTTCAGGACATGTAGCTTGCCAGTATTTTGAATGTATTTTTGATAAGTAAAACAATGGCTTTTTTTCTTTTTTTTTTTTTCCTCACTGGAAACACTTCCAAAGCAGTTTTCATCATGTTATGTCTGTTGATAGTCAGAGGTTTGATGCTGAACATTTGAAAATAATAAATAGGCATTATCAGGGGCAGACTGATACTTTTCAGCAGACTCTCCTATTAATATAAGAAGAAAATTACTTTAACACAATAACTCAAACTTGTGACGTTAAAAGTTTAATGTCTTTTGTGTCATGGGAGTGCAGGTTTTCCTGGAAAATCATACCAGTTCCTTATGGCAGATATGTCTGCTAGGAAGAAGTGTTCTTTTGATATCAGAAAAATGTTCTAAACCGCCTTCCTAATAAAATTTTCAATGTTATCTGTGTTGACCTTGTAGAGACTTGGGTGGAAAAAAGGCACCAGTAAGTTCCACATTATGATAGTCAGAAGTTTCTGAGAATGAAGTGTTCAAAGATTTTTTTTTTTTTTTCTTTATAAATATACAAGTTAGAAACTGGACTCTCTTTCCATTTTTTTTTTTCAAAGACTTGTGAGGCTTGGTTCTGTGAAGTTCACTGATGTTATTCCTTGAATCTTTTCAAAAGGCTGGGTATGTTGATATTAAAAATCTAGTCTAGCCAGTAAATAATTATCCATAAAAATAGTGGTTCAATATCTTCATCCTTACAGATTTCTGTTTTGCTGCAAATAGAAAATTAGCTTTTAGCATGTCTTCAAAATGGTGGCTTTCCCTTCATGTTATGTTTTGATGAGTATTACTAGTGATTACAAATTCTTAGCTGTTAAAGGTATTTCTGCTACTAGAATCTGAAAATTTGGTATGATTGCAAAGGTCCCTAGGAAGAAGGAAAATAATTGGTATAAGAAATAAAGCTAGAAAAGGAAGCATCAGAAAGCCTGGAAACTGTGGAACTGGTTAAGGAAATAATAATTCCTGTTACCTTGTAGATAATGTTCTGTCAATGAGAACAAATTAGCAGCGTTTTGATGAAAATTCGCTGCTGATAATGTTTTTGAAGACCAAAACTCTTTTGGTGAGGCATTGCATGGTTTTAGGTAGCATCAGTGAAAAATGATGCAATGTTACTGTCATATAGTAAACAAAATGAAATTTGTGGCTCATAAATGTTCATAGACGTGGAAAGCTTTGCTTTCTTTAGTTCTTAAAATAAAAACTTCTCAGGGTGACATCTGCTTGGAATATCATAACTGAAAAAAACACAATTGTTCTTCTACTGGTTTTTGCCCTTGAGACCATGAGATTAAATATCCCTTCTCTAGTTTCTAACTAGAGTTTCCATCTCTAGTTTGTAGTTGTTGACCTGTTTTAATATATTGCATACAAAGTTAATGAAGACTTGAAGACAATGCTTAGATTTACCCATCTTCTTTTTATGTTAAAATGTCTTGAGTCAGCATATCACGGATTGCACATATCTTGAATTGATTATTTATGACAATTTCTATCCGTTCCTTTCCTGTGTGAGTTGTTTATACTTTCGTGTTTGGCACTGGCATTTAAATGATGTGCATGTTGTGTTCTGTTGAAAAGTCAAACAGATATCCTAAAACTTGATGCTATGGCTTGTTTGATACAAATACAGACATGTATTGGGTCCTACTGTATCAGATCTTGGGTTTATTGTTTATTTAATGTGGTTTTTTTAGCGGTGGTATATTACATTTACTGGTTTATATTTTAATCTGTTCACAGATAGTGCATGTTAATCAGCCCATGCATGTTAATTAGCCCACCCGTGTGGTAGCTTGACCCCAGCTGGCAGGTGAGCCTATGCCCAGTCACTTGCTCACTTTGCTTATAGAGGCACAGGGGAAAGAAACAAAAAGACAAAAGCAAATTTTAAAAAATCCTGGATCAAGATAAAGAAAATTTAATAAGCTGTCCTTTCTGTGGCCTCTCCCAGTTCCTTGTGCATCATCAGCCTACTTGCTGGGGTGGGTGAATGAGAAACAGAGAAGGTCTTGTGTTATAGCCTACTACTCTCCAACCAGCTTCTTTTAAAGACTTTATATCAAATTTCTTTGAGATGGTGGTTGTTACATGAGATTTCTGATTTAGCAGAGTGATAGGGAGTATACAAAAAACAAAACAAAACAAAAACAAAACAAAAAACAGAAAGGTAAGTTATGCTTAGAAGAATACGATAATTGCAATACACTGTTCAATCACAGTACCACTGTGATTGCCATTACCAGTCTTTATGTAATACAATCACTGTCATGATATCGGGTGACCTCAGTTACTGGGAAGGAATGAATATGTGGATTGAAACCAGCCTAAGCCCATTGATCTCTTCGAAATTCTTTTGCTACTTGTCTGGTTTGTATACTCTGTGTTAGACTGAGCCATGTATTTGTTCCCCCCATGGTGGTTTGGCTGACTCAGGGAGACAGTTATACCACCAGCTGATCCACTCCACTTTCTATCCAGTCAGATTTGGTCATGGTAGCTACACTTCTTGATGGTATGCTTTTTCTTTTATGGAAATTATAATGGAAAACATACCATCTTTGGACTTGAACTGAATAGCAGCTCTGACTGGCCTAGAAGGATGGCCTTTCTGGAAAATAAATAGTTAACACAAACCCCATAAATGAAGTTGTTTGAAAGACCTTTAGCAAAGCTTATAGAAAAAATTATCTCAGTTACATTTGTTTGAATGCTGTGAATTGGTAGTCACTTAGTCACATTGTTGTCAGTTACAGTAAGGACAAACGCTGTATCATCAAGGGAGGAAGAACCTTGCAGTATATAATGGGGTGGTTTGCAGCTTTGTCTTTCTTTCCCCAGATCCGGTGCAGTGGTCAACGGACCAGGTGCTCCACTGGGTGGTGTGGGTGATGAAGGAGTTCAGCATGACTGACATTGACCTCAATGCGCTCAGCATTCCCGGGCGGGAGCTCTGCAGCCTCAGTCAAGAAGACTTCTTCCAGCGTGTCCCGCGGGGAGAAATCCTATGGAGCCATCTGGAACTTCTTCGAAAGTGTATGGGAGATTTTATTCTGTAACTGACTTTACTTATTTCTCTTCCCTCCTACCTTTCTTCAAAGATGAAAACAATTCTGAGCTGTTGTTTTTCCTCTACCTAATATTGACAGTAAAAATTAGGGCATCAGTACAATATAAGAAGAGATATTAGTGAAAATTCCTGTTGTTACGAAACATGTCTGCATACTAAACACTGCCCATCTTTCATCAAACTTTGTAACTAATAGGAAGGAAGTAGTGACTGATGATTCCTCCTTTGTTTTAATAAAGATTTTTAGTTCGTACATCTCATGAATTTGACAGTTCTATAATTAAATATTGATTGTGAGTCATTTAATGTACATCTCTGTCATGTAGAAGTAAGGATTATTAAGCATAGGCAATGATATCCTTACAATGTACATAACACAACAGATAAGTGATGCATTCATTGTGTCATACGCATTCTATATGTATGGTACAATAATGTATATGTGCATTTCAGCTTTACCGTGCTTGTATGTAATTTAGCAGATTAAAAGCTATTTCCATCTTCATTTACATGATATAGCTAAAGGTTTTAGGTGTTGAAGCATGTATAAGATACCTCAGAATTAACCACGTACATCCTTATTTATAAAAGTTGGACTACACACATGATATGTCTCATAAGGCCATGAGCTATGTATGTCGCTTCCAAACTGATAGCAAATTTTGACACTTTTCCTCTATGAAATAGGAAAGTTTTTGATCTTCAGGTGACTTGAAATTTATGGGTTAAATAAGAAATTACTTTTTTTTTATTTCTTTTTCTTAATTTTCAGATGTGTTGGCTAGCCAAGAACACTCTGGTGAAATAGCAACTGTTACTATTGATCAGCGTAAGTATTTCTGCCAGCAGTTCATGCAGCCTTAGCGTTGTACTATAATAGTACAACATCAAGAAAACCATTCAGAGAGTAGTTTTCCTTGGTGAGGGGAGGAGGGCATATTTTAAACTTCAAAGCCAAGATGTTGAGTTTCTCAGTGTTTCATTACTATTTGAAAGGTGGTGTATGACCTGAACTATTTTCTAAACTTCTTTTTGGATGGTAGGGTTTTGGCTCTCTTGAAATAAGCTGACACATATTTGAGGCATTGAGTTGTTCTGGTTTTTTTTAGGTTATATATTGCACTAATGACTAGATATATTAAATTGTTAAGATTTCAAAAGAAAGCTTTTCTGAAAGATGAAAGGGAGTCTATATAAGGGAGGACTTGTTTAGAAATCAATCCTAGCAAAAATATATTGAAGTATATTTACACTTCTTTGAAACTCATTCTTCCAGCTGAGGCAGTGTCATCAGTTACTAAAATGGATCACTTTTCAGAAGACTTGTAAGCAGCTTGCATCTTAAATAGATAGACCATGTATTACATCCTGGGTT
The DNA here is from genome assembly GCA_027560015.1 of Chloroceryle amazona. NCBI lineage: Eukaryota > Metazoa > Chordata > Aves > Coraciiformes > Cerylidae > Chloroceryle > Chloroceryle amazona. Next base: position 7,446 of record JANHFX010023869.1, read on the forward strand.
TGTGCCTAGTTAAAGCTAGTGGGGCATTTTTATCCTCTTACACCATTGCAATAGAAGGGTATTTAATGGCTGAATGTTTGCATAGTAGGTATGGAGGGTTGTACAGTGAGTATAGAGAAAAGTGCATTAGGGTAGATTAAATGGGAACAACATAAAGATGAAAACAAAGGCATGAGAAGGTTGGATTACTTTTTTTTTCAGACATGTAATACACATGATAGAAATTAAAGCTGATGTTTTATCTGTATTGTAGCATCTCTAGTAGGAATCTAAAAGCAGTTTCCACTATAAGAGGTAAAAAAGTCTTTAAATTATTCTTAATATTGTGACTTACACAGTGTGTCTTTTTAGTACAGGAAAAAAACTAGCTCCTAGGTGTTATGATAATACAGTTAATAAATAATATATGCTTATTTCTGTGCCAGCAATTTATAATTGATGTTCTGCAATGTTCTCTGCTTTACAGCTGTGCAGATCATTCCAGCATCAGTACAGCCTGCTACCCCAACCACCATTAAAGTAATAAACAGCAGTGCAAAGGCAGCTAAAGTACAGAGAGCTCCAAGGATCTCTGGGGAAGACAGAAGTTCCCCTGGGAACAGAACAGGTATCGTCTCCATTATTTTTAAATGAAAATGCAAGTAAAACCTTATTCGTTAATTTGAATTACAGTTTTCCAGAATACATCTTTTTTACTCTGTGTGAGGTTTGTACCAGTCCCTGTGGTATGAAGGGGGCTGTAGCTACAAATTCTGTCAGAGGCACATGCAGACCTGTCAGGCTGGTTAGCTCATACAAGCACTATGTCAATGGGGTGCCGCAGTTTTTGAGTCCTGCAGTAAAGAAAATGCTTAAAATTGTTTCTCTTCCTATCTCTTAGCAGTCTGTTCTCTCAAACCACTACACAGCATTACTTCAAGCTTTTAACTTCATTTGCAGAAAGGGGAGAAAATAAAATCTTATCTTGTAGAATTGTAGCCTAGCTACTACTTGCTCTACTTTTTCCCCCCCCTCCTCCTCCCCTCCCAATATGGGGACTTCAGAATTTAGCAAGTTTCAGATTTCTTGTATTGTAAATGATGTACCTTCTGGAAAACTGCACACTAAATCTGCAGTTTATGTACAAATCACAGTAATTAAAAAAAAATGCTCTTTGATTATTAATAACTCATCTTAATTTCTTTATCTTATTCTTTTCTTGCTGTCATTTTTGCTTTGATTCTATCCACTGTTTTGAATTTTTCTGTTAAATACTTTACTCTCCTTTCCCTTAAATTTTTACTTGTTTTAAACTCTCCATAAAGGTAAATTATATCATTCAGGATTCTTAGGCCAAGATTTATCAGCTGACATCAGTAGAGAACACTCTGTGTGTCTCCCTTTAGATATTAGGTCTGCAGATACTTGATTTAAAAAGAAATCTTAACATTGGACATGAAAGATGTTATACTGACATAAGGTGAAGTTTGGCTTTGTTTTTTTTTATTTTTACTATTTCATGTTGAAAAATCAGAAACTAAACTATTTTTTAAAAAGCCTAACTGTGTGTATATGCACATGCAACTGAAGAGGAATAAGCAGTTCTTGCTAAATCTGTTGTATTTTATCGATAGGTATGTATCTAAATGATGGACGATGTGTAGTGTTATTATTTTTTTCTTAAGTTCTAGGGGTGGACTTATGAGAAATTTAGTTTATTTTTTTTTCCTGTATTCATCAGGTTTTTTTAATGGATTAATACCAATGACATTGCAGGAAAATATTTACAAAATAATAATTAGAATAAATTAATTAAATGCAGGTCTTCATTCCATCGTATATTCTGTTTTGGTCTGCTTTAATATGTTGGCTAAAAATCTTTAGCTATGAGGGGAACGTAAAAATGACTAAGTGACATGGATCTATTTCAACAGGAAACAATGGCCAGATCCAGCTGTGGCAGTTTTTATTAGAGCTTCTCACTGACAAAGATGCTCGGGACTGTATTTCTTGGGTTGGTGATGAAGGAGAGTTTAAACTGAATCAACCTGAACTAGTTGCGCAAAAATGGGGACAGCGGAAAAACAAACCCACGATGAACTATGAGAAGCTTAGTCGAGCTTTGAGGTAAGAAACTTTAGGGATTGATCATGTGATTTGCTTCCACTTGGCTGCTTTAACTGTCACAGTGCAAGACTCACAGTTTTTTTAGTAAAGGGTTAAACAGATCGTCTGAAGAACTTCCTGAAAATATGTTTTCTTTCAAGATGAAGGAACACTGACATGATAGCTAATTTGGGTAGCTCACTTTTGGAAATTTATTTCTTTTTGATGTATCTTCAGCATTTATGCTTTCAGTAGTGTGCCAAACAATATTAATTATTGGTGAAAGATGGAAAATAGGGGAATATTGAATTGTTGACTTATTCTTGTATTTTACAGTTTATTTCTCTGTTTTTCCTCTTGCTGCTGTTGTGATACTAAGTGGATGCTTTCCTGTGATTATGTAATTGTTAGTAGTTTTCTGTATTTCACAAAATTGTATATAACAGAACTTTTTCTAAGTTTAAATATTCATTGATGCATTCCATTATTCTTATGGTAGAAACGTTAAATTGAAAAATGCAGTTGACAGGTAGGTTTCAGCAGTTACTGTGATTTCAACATAGTGAACTTACATCATCTGAAGAAATGGAAGCATTTCAGGCTGTCTTCATTCCATCATGAAATTGTGCTTTGTCACTGGTGAAAGGCACTTCTATTACTGAATTATTGTAGGTATGTGCTTGGGTGGGGGGGAGAAGTAGCACCTGAGTTTAAGACACTTTTTTTCCTTTGATTATTTTAGCCTCTGGAATCATTTGAAGAGTCATCCAAGTCCTCAGAAATCTTTATGGTTGAACTGATTTCTTACTTTGATATGGTTAAATCTATTTCTCTTTATTAGTTTTCAAGAAGGGTATTTATTGACTAATCCTGCAAATTATTTAAACACTCTTAGGAACTGGTTTTGTATGAGTGAAGTTGCATTTTGACCGAAGTCCAAGATCTAAGATTTACTTTTCAGCATTTCCCCTTTGGGTACATTGTTTTGTTTTGTTTTCTTTTTATAAGGAAGTAAACTCATCTAGCATGGTTTAAAAAAAATAACTTCTATTTAAAAATACCTCTAGGAGAACCAATGGTAAAGTTACCATATTTTGGCTCTTTAGTCTTTTAGGGAGGATTTAAATAACATCAATATACATAATACTGAATGAGTACTTCCACTGCAGGAGACTGAAGTCTGGGAGACCATGAATGGGCACAGAGTCAGTAGAGAATGACTCCTCTATCTCATTTACATGAGCAGAAGGCATCAGAAGAAACTGGCAGGCATCAGATACACAGCTCAGTTATACCCTTTCATTTCTCTTGTAACAGTATTTTAGATGCCAGAATTATGAGTTTGAGAGGAAAATGGACAAATTAATGAAAAAGAAGTATTTTGAAAGATACTAGGTATGGAAAGATGCAGCTTCTAGAAGTTCCTGGGTGCCAGACCATTGAAAGCAAGGAAGAGCATTGATACATGCTTCCTCCACTGTCATGCTTTTCCTTAGGCATCCTCTCTTCATAGAATCATAGAACCATTAAGGTTGGAAACAACCTTCAAGATCATCAAGTCCGACCATCTACTAAACATTATCATGACCACTAAACCATATCCTGAAGTACCACATTTACATTTTGGTTTCTTGGAGTCTATATTCTCTTCTAGTCAGATCTTTAGTCTGGTCTTATATGGCTGTTCTCAAACTATTTATATATTAAATTAGAATGTTGCTTTTTTCATAGAATCACAGAATCCCTTGGTCAGGAAGGGCTTCAGGAGGTCTCTGGTCCAACTCAAAGCAGGTTCCTTCCAGTAGAGCTGCTCCCCATCCTAAATTGTTGCGATACCATTCCCATATTTCCAACCTGTTTTTATTAAGTTATGCATTTGTGTACTGAAGGTATATGTGAAAACTTTTTGGAGCATAGCATCATTTACATGGTTTTTATGATTTTGGGGTTTTGTCAACAAACTCTGCAGAATATCTCAAAGGCAGCTGAAGAACTTTAGAATAATGTTCTTATCACTGGGATATTAAACAGATGTCTGCACAGTAATTTGCATAAATCACTATTAGAGAAGTTTTGCATTTATATTCTAATCACAGAATTACAGAAATCACATTCCTCAAAACGGTGCCATTTTGGCAGCTGCATCAATATTGACATGTTTTCTAACACTTGAATGTCTGAAGGGATGTTTAATGCCTCTTGCTAAACATGATAAACATTGTTGCCAAGCTAAAGTTTTATGAAATATATTTTGTTTACTAATGTACTGAAATTACTGTGTCAATTGTGGATTAATACAGAAAATGATGTTGATATTCTTGAGAAATGTGCTAGCTCTTCTGCCCAGCTGTAGGAAGGAAAATCAGGCAATATGGAAACTAGGGCAGGGTGAAAAACAGAAGAGCAGCTTTTTTTTTTTTTTTGTTATGTACACATGGGTAAGTTTTCTAAAATCAGTATCTGTTTACTTATCCAGTAGAGAAGTGAGACTTGAAGAAATATAATTCATCTCCTGTATTATTCTGAAACAAAGTTTTTATGTGACTCAGAACATTCCAGTAACTAAGTTTGCATGGGTATTTATTTATTTTTAGCTTTCTATATTTTTAAATAGGCAAATGCTGTAATCAGAAATGCATTCAACATAATACTGAAGAAAATCCTCTTGCCACATTGCCTCAAGTCTAACTTGAGCATTTCTAGCATGAGGTGTGGGAATCTTGCATGGTTTGGGGGCCTTTGCGTAAATGCAAACTAAATTCTTGTGGTTCTTTTTTCTTTTGCATCATATCAGTAATGCAGACTAAATAATTTGAAGAAATTTGTTCAGTTTTGTAAAGCATTCTTCTACAGTGTTATTTTGAGACAGGCATTACTGTACAGGATTATATAATAAATATAAGTGCTTGTACAGAGTTGAATAACTTTGGCAAAAAAAAAAATCTGTCCAGTGGCACTTGATGTACAGTGTGGCCATATTTTGCAAACTGTCTCTCTGCAGATGCTTTATATTGACCCAAGTGAGCACAGCTCCCAGTCACCATATAATCCGGTATCCCCCGTCCCATTCAACATGAATGCTTGCTCAATGTTCCCACATTCTAAACTATACTGTAGTTCTCTAAGCTACACTGTATTTCACATGTGAGGGATACACCAGGATGAATGTCAGGCATCCATCACCAATTCCGCCCATGACTGCAAGACTGTGCTTTGAAACTGAACATAAATTAACATCCCACCATCTAGATTATAGGATTCATGTACCCCCTTACAACTAAAACTCACTGCCTCACTAGAAGGCTGGATGTGATGGACACCATACAACAACAGATCCTTCAGCTGGTCCCAAGAAGATGCTTTGGAGGGTAGGGCTGGTTTGGAGAAGTGCTGAGTGGGAGAGGAGTAGCAGTCAAGAACAAGCATAATACAGAGAAGTTGATGGAGGTGCAGATGTTAGCTTGGGGGGTGAAATGAGGAGGACTGGAGAAGAAACTTATATATAATTCTGTCATTCAGGAGAAAGGTGAAGGAGAACTTTGGCAAATGGACCAAACTTTCTCTACCTGCAGAGCAATAGCAGGCTATTTTGACAATTCTTGTACTCTCTAAAAGACCTCTGTGGCTTCTTGCATGCTATTAGTAACCAGCAGGCTTACCAGCATTTTTTCTACATAGTCTGTCTCTTACCCAAGTTTTGCTTCTGTCCTGTGGCTTAGATCCTGATCCTCAAAAGTAAGAAATGAAAAGGCACTTCCTTGCCTGCCCCCCCAGCCCGCTTGGAATTAGAGGTGTATGAAAAAGTTTGTTTGGATTCTTAGTAACTTACCTCTTTTCCACTAGAGCTGGGAGACAAAAAATAGTTTTTTAATTGACTTAATTTTGCTAGTGAATGAAAATCATCTTTACTATACAAGCATGTCGCTCAGAGGATTGAGCTGTAAACAATCAATCTGTGCTCCTTTGTACTACATTGGGGTGATGGTTTTGAGGAAATTAAAATGTGTGATTATTGGTTGGTTGGTTTTGATTTATTCCCCCCCCCCCCCCCCCCCCCCCCCCCTCATCGTTATTGTCCATTTTTCATAGCCGCATCTCTCACATGTATCAGTGGTCGTGTGAGGTGGTTGCGTCATGTGGGGTGACGCCCC
>JANHFX010023870.1:0-11585 GCA_027560015.1 Chloroceryle amazona
GGAGCCCAGAACTGGCAGCAATACTCCAGGTGAGGTCCCACCAGTTCAGAGTAGAGGGGGAGCAGAACCTCCCTCCATCTGCTGGACACGCTCTTCTTAATGCACCCCAGGATGCCATTGGCCTTCCTGGCCACCAGGACCCATTGCTGTCTCATGGAGGACTTGCTGTCTACCAGGACTGCCAAGTTCTTCTCCACAGGGCTGCTCTCCAGCAGATCACCTCCCAGTCTGGACTGGTGTACTTTATTCTTCTTCCCCAGATTCAGGACTCGCACTTCTCCTTGTTAAACCTCATTGGGTTCAGCTCTGCCCAGCTCTCCAGCCTGTCCAAGTCTTGCCAGATGGCCACACACAAGAGATGTATTTTCCACATCTCTGTATTCAAAGCCCCCAGTGATGTTTCACTGGCTGGCGTTGTGAAGTGACGTGGTTGCACCAACCTCCTTGATTCTTTGGTCCTATTTATTATCACAAAAAAAAAGTAACATGAAACCAAAGAACCCTCCAGACTGGTTTTTGGTGGCTATGTGGTAGATTCAGGTTTATTGCTTTTCTTTGTAATACTGGGTAAGGTTCTTTTCTTCCTGGAGAGAAATGAAGGAGATGGTAACATGAAAGTAACATAAATAGTAACATAAAATTGTAAAGTATCGCAGTCACTCATGCCATGGACTGGATCATTCTTAATGTATAACACAGATTTGCTGGCTTTTTATATGGTTTGGGGTTTTTTTGGTGAAAGTAATTCAGAATTGGTAATTTGTTGAGGGATCTTTGGAAATTCCTCTTTCCAATCTGTAAACTAGGCTAGTATTGATCATAGAATCATTGAATGGCTTCGGTTGGAAGGGACTGTAAAGATCAGCTAGTCCCAAGCTCCCTGCCATGGGCTGGGACAACTCCCACTAGACCAGGTTGCTCAGAGCCTCATCCACCTTGTTTATTCACAACACTAATATTTTACAGCTTGAAGAAAGTGCATGTAAAGGTGTATATGCTATAGAATGCATCAAAGGATTTATTTGAAGCTGTAATGAAAGTTGCAAAATCAATTATTCTATGAAGGTTAATTAAGCCCACTCAGCATTTTTGGTTTAATCATGGTACCAGTAGAGATTTCTTCTAGATACTGATGGTTGGTGCAAATATTTCATGTACTTTAGTAGTCTGGGTTACAGATGTGAGTAAGCAATTCATTGTTAAATGTTATTTTGCAAATTGGAAGCTATTTCTCGAATAGATCCTGCGTATGCAGGGAGATCCTGTAATTTCAGTACAAATGTACACCTTGGCATGACTTTTGTGCTAGTAGTTGCCATATAGTCAAAGGAAATACAGAGTATCTGAATGCTGTGACCATTGCTTCAGCACAGTAAGCATGGAGACAATTACTGGTATCACTGAGGGACATTTGATCCTGGACACTTGTAATTATCCCAAGGTACAGCATGGATCTGAATGAAGTTCAAAGCTCATATTCATCTTCAGAACAAGAAATTAAAGGGGATAATTAAAGTACTGATGAGCTGGAAACTTGTTTGTTCATATTATGTCATTTTGAGGTGAAGAAGTTGGATTTTCTAGTGGTCTTAAAATGGCACACTAATATCAAAACTTACCTGGCAATAAGGAGTTTGTCCCTGTATTTTCAAACTGAGCATGTTCTAAAACTTCTAGCTTTTGATTCACAATATGCCAGCTAAAATAGGGCAGCCAGCTCTTCTGAGCTTTTTCACCTGAAAGAGTTTATTTCTTTTCACTGCTCAAGATGAACGCATATCCTGGCATCACTCTTGGCTCAGCACTACAGTTTCAGACCAACTACATGTCCCTCTTTGGGGAAAAAAAATGAAATTTTTAAAGAGGAAATATGCAATCCACTGCAAATATTTTGGTCATAAGATGACATGCCAGTGGTTTTTTTTTTCCTCTTTTCTCTATATTATCTCTCTATATATCTCTATATATATCTTTTTGTAATTCTTCAGATTAATTCATAACCCTTTAGGGAGGGGGAGCGGCAGGGGGGAAGATGAGGTGAATTTATTCTGAGTATAAACATTCTTCTTACAACCAAGCTGTCTTGGCACATGCAGACAGAAGCCAGTTTGCAAATAAACACACAAGCTGGGAAACTGGGGGAAAGTCTGGAAGGAGCAAACTAGGTTATGATGTCCAGTTGCTGGTTATCTGAGGTGACCCGACTGTGTGCCTGTCCATAATGTCACTTCTCATAAATTGTTCATGAACTTTGATCTTAAAATGACTGTTCCCATCCACTGTTTCTACATGGAAAAATATTGAAATACTTCCCTTCTACAATGCATCAAGATTTTTCACTAGCTGCCAGTCTACATGCAGTGCAGCTCTGTTAATGGTACTCCTAGACACGGGCACATCAGGAGAATTGCATTTGGATCCTGGACATGCTGTGTGTGTCCGGCTGGAGTGGCAGTACTCTTGTGGTATCATGAACAAAGTATCTTTCCACACTGTAAAGGACAAAAAACAGCTGACAGTCTTTGATCGTCTGTCTCGTACTGTTTGTTTGTCTGACATCTGTGCACATCTGCAGAGCTGTCAGGGTTCACGGACAGATCTGTATGTATTTCCCATTTTTATTATTGCCCATCCCCTGCCATAAGCTGCCTCTGAGGCAAAGTAGCTCTGAGCAAACCAACCTCCTGCATGCTATTGCTTTAATGGCGTGATTTAGCTCGCTAGTATTTATTAGAAGATAAACTGAAGAGTTTAAACAGTAATTGACATAATATATCAATAGCTAAATTCTGCAACAAACTTTATGTTGCTATAAGAGTTTAACTTGTGGATTACCTGACTCGTACCTTCAAAGTGTCCTTGTTCTATCTGTTTTTATGGTAATTGTCTTTTATCTTGATAGCTGTGGAATGAACATTTTAAGGTGTTTTTGTGATATATCTGTACGCCTGTTTTATTTTCCCCCAAATGTCTGCTCAATTCTTTTCCTGTATTGGTCTTCACTATTAGCATTTGAAGATTTTTCAGCATTAACTTTTAAAAGGAATCACAGGTCATTTATCTTAGAATGCATGCTGAGAAGTAATCAATTGTAGCATCACTTTATTGATGGTGCTTTGAAACTCTTCCAGAAAAACTCTTTGCCTTGTTCTGTAGTTCATTCTTAACAGATGGATTTATGCTAAAAATATTTCCTAGGGTTCCACAAAAGCTGCATTTTAGCGCTTGGCATCTCACTATCCTTCATTGGCAGTGTAGCAAAAAAAGGATAATGTTGCTGATGAAAATACTACAGCCGTTATTACAATTTAATTATTCAGATAAGTACAACAGAGCCATTAATAAGACACAGTAATGACGTCAAACACCACTCACAAAACAGGAACATTCAGTTATATTCCCATGCAGTTTTAACAGACAAGCTTTGTTTGTGATACGAAAGAAAAATATTCAACACAACTGCTTAATTATGAAGCAAAAGTGATTTCAAATTAAGACAGTCAATCCAATTTGTGAAACAGAGCAACAGAGTAAAACATTTCATTCTTGAATTATTTTCTATGTAACTTCTATTAATAGAAGAGCAGAAAAATTTCCAGAGGCAAGACAGACCTCTGTTAGCCTCAGGTTAAGGTTTCCTGCTTTAAAGGATGAATACCAATGATTTTTTTTTCAAAAAAAAAAAGAATTAAAATAATCAATATGCTAAAGCAAATGTGTGCAAGGTAGCTGCAAGTGGTTTCATAGAATAACGGTGCTACTGTCTGAGACGATCCCGTCTCAGATGTGAAAAGAAGCAAAATTATTAAATATTTCCAAGTATCTAATGAAGCCTGAAACAGTCTTTCTAAATTATTTATTGACAATCTAATTAGTAAATGTGGCTCTGAGAGCTTGAGTTAACTCTTTCTGAAGTGACCCATATGTATCTCATGCAACAGGGTATCAGAGTAATTCCCAGGAGTGTAGAAGTTGCCAGGCCATATTAGAGTAGTGATTTCATATGTCTGTGCAATGACAGCTGAGTATTTTTCATCTCCTTTACATTCTGGGGAAAGCAGTAACTTTTGTACGTTAAGAGACAAAATCCATCTAATTTCTCCCGCTCCATGAAATCTCAGGCTTTTGCAGTTCACCAAGTGCCTCCAAGAAACCAATACTAGGCACCACTGACATGTTTTCCTCCTCTGTTTACCAACATTCTGACACCCAGCAGTGCTTTTCAGGCTATTATTTGTTGCAGAATTGATGCAGACAGGTATGGCAATGGTGGCTTTTACTGGTGATGGACTGGGTCTTCTGAAACGCATTGTGGTGTGTGCAGTGCCAGTAAAGGGGAGAGTAAAGCCATTATTCATCATGATCCTTGGAACCATCTAGTGTTGCTTGATGCAGGATTAGGCCTGGAGTTGATATGTTGCCTTTTCCACTCTCTGGGAAAAAAAGGGGTTGTGTTTGTATATGTGTTCATTTGTGAGAAGGAGGGAAAGGCAGGAAAAATATAAAAAGTAACAATTATTTGGAATAAATATGCTTGTCAGAGGTCAGTTCTGGGAAAGAATCTGAAAAAGCTAAAAAAGCTTCAGTGGTCAACCGGAGGGGTTTTTTTCAGTATCCCAGTGCATGCATCATTTAAGGCATTAATTACCAGTGAGAGAAGGAGGCAATAAGAGAATAATGACTGATCATGATTAAAACACCAAGTCACAGCCAAGCATCATTAACACTGGCAGGTTACTTGTTGAAGAAAATATTGAATTTCCAAGACATCTAGGGAGGCAGTAATATTATTTTAAAAATATTTTTGTTTCCATTAGGATTTCACATAATCCTATAATGTCTTCCCTCAGTAAACTCCACATTTCACAGTGAAATTTGTTTGAAAAAAGAAATACATAATGATAGAAAAGAAAACCCCAAACAGTCTGAACTGGATTTTCCCCACAGCTATAGAAAGCCCTTTCAGCAGACCAGATTAAAGTATTGTGAACATGTAAATAGTTACATGTCTCAAAGAGTATAGTCCTAAGAGTTTTGAAACATAAACTCCACTGGAGCTGTGGGGGAGAGCCAAGCTGGGGACACGGGTCTCTGTGGTCCCTCAGGGAGACCTGGGGAGAACATGCCACAGCATTTTGAAATCAGGCAGCCTCTGCGAGTGCTCATTCCAGAGGGAAGGTAGCTGGGGAAGAACAGCTGCACAGCCTGTGTAATAGAGGTCTCCTTAGGTATTAGCTTCTCATGGTCCTCAGTGCTGCTAAACGGTGGTTGGAAAAGGAAAACAGTTCCCAGTCCTCCAGTACCTTACCCCTTTTTGTACCTGTACTGAGCTTTTCACAGCCAGTCTTCCTGCTGCTCGAGACAGGAGCAGAGGAAATGTCCGTGTTTCTGGAACCCAGCCCCGTGTGTGGCTCAGCTGAGATGGGAATGGAGCATGTGCCACTGCGATACAGAAATACAGACAGGACAATGAAGAGATCTCCTGCAGCGCTTAGAGGAAATAGAACTGTGCCAGAATCTAGAAATAGATTTTTGGGGGAATATATGTATATATACATACTTTCAAAAGCTAGTTTGGGCAAGTTCAACACGGTAAAGATGTACTCTCTGTATGCTAATGCCAATGGGCTGTGCTACCGGCCAGCATTTGTTTTAATTTCTCTGATGTTAGTTATTGCAGGTGTTCTCTTTTGTCTGTATTTTCATATCCTGCCTTTAATAGCATTTATCTGTTTTTTTCCCATTTATTTTTTTATCTTAGTCCCAGGAAATGCATTAACTGCCCTACTGGTTTAATATTTCCTCCTTGCTTCAGGAAGATAGTTTCCAATATTTTGTGCAAAGAGTAAAGCATTCAGGCAAAGCGCTTGCCTTTCTCATATTTATTAAAAGAATGTATTTATCTTGCCTGTACAATGCTGGCAATTTTTCTTAGAAATACATCTTCTCTTTGGGAAATCTTAACCTCTGGTACAATAAATGCTAAGAGCCACCACAAAGCATGAGCAAGAAGGCAGACACCAAGCGAGGGAAAACTGTAAGAAGCCAGATATTGTTTTTATCTTATGGAGACAGGTTGTGGTTATTAACAACTTCCAAATCCCACCGAAAGCTCATTATGCTCAGTTAGTTGGAGTGTGGCTCTCTTCCCATTCTAAACAGAAATGCAGGAAGCCAGATAGTACAGGATTCTTTCTTCCATGTGCTGGGGAAATGTAAGCAAGAAAGAGAGAGGACTGATGGTTATAAGCAATAGTATTGCCATTTAAGAACTCAAGGGGATCTCTGAGGGGCTGAACCTGTGTCAAATGTGAAAGGAGAGGGTTTTGTGAACCAATTTCATCCCTATAATGAAATCGCTGACATGAAATGTCCCAGTTGTTGAATTATTTAGAGGAGAAGAAAGTAGTACATAAATTTGTCTCTCAGAATCTGCTTTTGCCTTTCCTAAAATAATTGCTTTTATATTTTCTGCTTGCATATTTTTCTCCAGAGGCTTTTTGCATCCACAGATTCCAGGTGGACTTTCACTCAGTATAGACTTTTAACACTTTCCTTTATGAATTAAATCATGCAGAAGGAAAGAAGATAACCAATAGATTAAACTTGAGATGCAATGCCCAGGAGCAGCAACCACAGAATTTTTCTTGGACGTGTGGGTTTTATATGAAGGAGACCTGCAGTGAGTTCTCATATTGAGCAGTGTGAGTGTCCTAGCCAAAGTTCTCCTCTCTCTGAACTTACATAGGCCAAGTGGATCTCGCTAAAGGTCTTTCAAACAAGAATTTATGTCTAAGTCCTGACTGGAGTGGGCTGAAATGTCAGAGCCGAGTTCATGCTCTTAGATGTTTATTTTTTGAATGCTTCCTTCACTTAGTCAGATTCTGTCCAAGCGTGGTCATGAGTTGAATTTCTTTGTGGGGATTTAGATATAGCACAGGAACAGCCTGCAGAAGGCTTTTCCTCTGGGCTTGGAAAATGACCTCATTGCAGACATACATGTTTAAGTTCAGATGCTTTCCAGAATTTACCCGGTTTGCTCAGGACAATGATAAAACATTGCAAGAGCCCTTTTACACTTAGCCTAACACTGAGGGTAACAATCGCTTCTGCCACTGTCTCTGTAAATAAATATTGATTGGGCATTTGCCTTTTGTTTGTGTTCAGACATCAGTGCTTATGACTCACTTGATTCTTCACAATTTTCCTTTATGCTGCTGTGCAAACACATTTCTTTGGTGACCTTCTGCAGACAAATCTTTTCTAATATGGTTTTGCATCTCCTGTGCAACATTAAACCCATACTCCTGCCCCCCTCAAAACTTTTCCACTTCAAGTCCTAATTACTCAGCTCAACTGTCTGTTGATTATTACTCTGTCTCTCTAAAGTGTGATTGCACATCTAACTCATACAGCGTCATTTCTTTTCCCTACTGCTTATCCACAGAATTTTCAATGGAACTGTAACAAGTAATGACCAATAAACACTTCTGGAAATATAATGAAAATACAGCAGTTTAAATGGAATGGAGTATTGTCAGAAGATGAAAACCAACCCTTGGCAAAATTCTGGCAGCCAGTGAGATTTTGCTTGGTGTGACTCCTGGCGTTCAAAAGAAAACAATACAGAATCATGGAAGATTGTAAAACATCAGTGAACAAGTAGTTGTCATTTCTGATAAGTCATAGCTGTGTTAATTAGAACACTAAAAATTAGTCACAATATGCATCATATTAGCTGCTGCTGCTGTTTCACAAGGGTGCCAGTTGTACAGTCAGCAGTGATCTGAAGGGCATCAGCAATCCTGGAGGTTCCTAGAATGCACTGATGACAATTGCCTTCTAACAGTGGTAAACAGTGAGAAGAGGTGCTATGCTGAACCTTCTTCTTACCAGTGAGGAGAAGCTTGAGGGTAACATGAAGCTCAAAGGCAGCCTTGGTTACAGTGATTATGAAATGGTGGATTTCAAGATCCTTAGGGCAATGAAGAGGGTATGCGGCAAGCTCACTACCCTGGATTTGAGGAGGGCAGACTTGGGCCCCTTCAGGGACCTGCTTGGTAGAGCAACATGTGACACAGCCCTGGAGGAGGGAGGGGCCCAAGAAAGCTGATGAATATTCAAGGACCATCTCCACCAAGACCAGGAGCACAGAGTCCCAAGAAAGAGGAAGGCAGTCAAGAGTGCCAGGAGGCTGTATGGATGAACCAGGAACTCCTAGATACTCTTAGATGCAAAAAAGAGATCAGGTTAGGAAAGGCAAAGCCCATATAGAATTAAATTTGGCCAGTGACATCGAGGGTAGCAAGAAAAACTTCTACGGGTACGCCAGTGATAAAAGGAAAGCTAGGGTGGCCTTTCTTCTCTGGAAGGAAGCAGAAGACCTGGTCATGAGGGATATGAACGCTGAGGTACTCAATGACTTCTTTGCCTCAGTCTTCACCAGCAAGGGCTCCAGCCTCATCGCCCGAGTTGCAGAAAGCAAAGGCAGGTAGTGGGAGAGGGAAGATCCACTCACTGTAAGTGAGCATCAGGTTCGATACCATCTAAACATCCTGAAAGTGCACAAGTCCATGGGATCCAATGACATCCATCCATGGGTCCTGAGGGAACTGGTGATTGAAGTTACTGAGCCACTTTCATCATATTTGAAATGCTCTGGCAGTCTGGTGAAGTTCCCAATGACTGGAAAAGGGGAAACATCACCCCCATTTTTTAAAGAGGGAACTAGAGGCCAATCAGTCTCCCCTCTGTGCCCAGCAAGATCATGGAGCAGATCCTCCTGAAGGCTCTCCTAAGGCACATGGAAAATGAGGAGGTGATTGGTTGCAAGTACCATGGCTTCACCAAGGGCAAATTGTGCCTGACAAATATGGTGGTCTTTTACTTGGACTTGTGCAAAGCCTTCAACACTGTCTCACATGACATCCTGGTCCCTAACTTGAAGACACATGGATTTTATGGGTGGACCACTCAGAATCACAGAATGGTAACTTGGTGGGTAAGGAATTGACTGGGTGTTCCCACTGAAAGAGCTGTGATCAATGGCTCAACGTCCAAGTGCAGACCTGTGACAAGTGGCGTTTCTCAGGGATCGGTACTGGGACTGGTGCTGTTTAACATCTTTGCTGGTGACATGGGCAGTGGGATCAAGGCACCCTCAGCAAGTTTGATATGTGGGATACACAGGCTGCCATTCTGAGTTTGTCAGTGGCGTGCTAAGGTCCCTAAGCAGAGCCCATCCAATTGCTCTACTGTTCGTTACAGCCAAAACTAAACAAGATTCTGTCTGCGAGAACCAGAGAGTTAAAATCAGTTTTGCCATTCTCTCCAGTGTTAATGCATTGCCTCAGGGCACACAACCGCTTTGATCAGATTTACATTTGTATGTTTACAGTACAGCTTAGTAGTTAATAATGTTTCAGCCTGTGATGCAGGACATTACTCAGTGTCGTTCTCTAGTGTTTAACTGCTAATTCTCTGCATAACACATGCTGTACATGCTGTAGCATTTCTAGATGAAATTTAGTTTGGTATTTCTGGAAGCATTTTTATGCTAAACTAATACTTCCCCTTCAATTATATTACTTTTTTGATATATTGTCTTTCGAACATACATTTCCACTTCATAATGACCTTTTTGTTGTCGTTATTCCGAGTTTGAAAGGCTCTGCTATTTTTAATGCAATTAAAGAAAAATAATGGACATTCCTCTAATTGGAAGAAATATTATACCATTATTGAATAAAGTCTTACGCTGCCTTGCCAGAGCACTGATGCAGGAGCCATTTGGATGACTAATGTTGCCTCTCAGAGAAGCTGAGGGATTCAGGGGCTACATTAAATTCCAGAAAGAGTCTGCACCAGAGATTCTTCCCCTGGTTAGGAGAGATGTATCATTTCAGATGGCAAAAGGAGGCAGCCAGGTATGGGGGGAATAAAAGGCAAGAACTTCAGACTGTTGAAGGAAAGAGATGCAAAGCAGAGATTCAGGTACGCCTGCCTTCTCAGTTCAACACAAAAGAGCAGGAGAACTGGAGACTTTCAAAAGACAGTTTCCATCGACCCAAGCAATACATAGTCTCATTAAAAGGAGTGACATGGGAAGATGCAAGGCTGCCCAGGGGCTTCTAACTGTTCTAGTGCTATTCCTTCACCCTTTATTTAACACGGCCATTAGAAAGCCTAATGGACTGTTTATATCACACTATGAGACATATGGCAAGATCTTCAGTAACAGGAGGGTGATATGGAGTAATGGGCTATTGTTTGCGTGGTGCTGCCTGCGCTGAGGACAGTGCTGAATGCTTATTTACTACTCGTTCCAGATAGAAAGGTTCAGGAGATGGGGCTTTCAGAGATAAATGTTAGGGAGGGAACAGGCTTTCCTGAGGCCCTAGAAACTGTAACATTAGTTGCTTGTTTCATCTGGGTTTTTTTACACAGCACGGTGAGTTATTTGATAATACCAGCTTGAGGCTGTGCTTAGATCATGTTTCTTCAGAAAGCTGGAAGGCTATGCCAGACAGCAGTGCCATTAAATATATATTGCAAATGCTTCAACAAATTAAGTAATTAATTGCAATTAATTTCTATAGGAGAGGCCATTTGAGATTACTATTCTTCTTATGGTAGATTAGGTTTGAGGATATTGTATTATGTTATTCTTTCTGAGCCGTTAAGACCTATTACTGGCTTTGGAGAAATCATACTTAAAAACGGGGGGGGGTTTCTATCGTGTTTCAAGTACATCTCTGCAGTGGTGAAAACGTTAACAATTTTAGATTTGCTTTTACTTCTTCTGGCAAATTAGCAGCAAATTTGCATGACTGAAGGTGAATCAAAATTTTTGCAGAGGAATTAAAACATACAAAAACCCAGGACTCTTCCCCCTCCACAATTGGCCTTTGTGCCTCTGCATTATGAGTGCTCTGCAGGTTTCACTGGCCATTTATTTTTGCTGTAGCAATGTAATGCTGACCAACAAACTAAGAAGGTCATCCCAGCCCCACAGCTAGATATGATAGATTCTCAAACACACGTTAATACTTGTTTTCTGGCTCTTGTAATGAATTCAAATAAGGATGTCTACATAGGAGAACAAAATCCCATACGTGCTTGATCATGTTGTTGCTGTCCATCTCCATGCTGGGAACCTGCGGAGATGTGCCTCTGCAGGACCATGTCTGGGGCTGTTTACTCTGCAGAGTGAGAAGCAGTTGCGTACCTTTGGAAGACCAAGGTAGGCTGCCAGCACTGCTGGCTGATGAGTTAGAAGACCAGGTGCTGACAGAGGAACAGCCCCTACTTTTTCATCTTAAATAAGTCGATGACATTTCCTGTCTGCTGAGAAACAAAGCAAAAGACTGTCAAAGTTTGGACATGTAATCTTCAAACTATTCTTAGTAGAATCATAGAATCACAGAATGGTAGGGGTTGGAAAGGACCTCTGGAGATGATCATTGAGTCCAACCACCCTGCCAGAGCAGGATCAGCCAGGGCAGGCCTCACAGGAACAGATCCAGGTGGGTCTGGAAAGTCTCCAGAGCAGGAGACTCCACAGCCTCTCTGGGCAGCCTGGGCCA
>JANHFX010023870.1:11685-23312 GCA_027560015.1 Chloroceryle amazona
GAGCAGGAGACTCCACAGCCTCTCTGGGCAGCCTGGGCCAGGCTCTGTCACTCTCCCAGGGAAGAAGTTTCTCCTCACGTTGAGGTGGAACTTCTGTGTTTCACCTTGTGACCGTTACTTCTTGTCTTGTCACAGGCACCACTGACAAGAGGCTGGCCCCTTCTGCTTGACACCCACTGTTCAGATATTTGTAACCATTAGTAAGATCTCAGTACAATAAAGCAGTATCTGTGCAGATCAATAGGTTGCCTTGGGATGCCATGCTTTGGTGAGGGATACAAATTGGAGAATCTGCTTCTTCTTTCAGAGCAATTGAATCTCAATTCCTGCCATAAGTTTTCAGCTGATAGACATTCAAGTCATAAATAATGAAAAGGTCATGTATGCCTACAAATTCCTGAAGTGTGGCATCTGTATGGATTTTGCTTAGGAAAAAAGGGCAGCAGAACAATGAAAATAATTCTCCTGAAATTGAAAAATTGACTCTTTCAGTAATCAATGGGTGGGGGCAATCAATACCAAATTTAAAGAAGAAAAATCAATAGCACTCAAAATACACAGCTAATACTCAGCTCCCCTTTTGCACAGGTCATCCTACAATAAAACTTCCTAATCCTGTGACCTGAAAAATTCCATCGTGTCTGCATATAAATTCTCTTCCATCAACAGCATCCAATTCCCTCTTTAGCCATTTTATCAGGAGATTCTGGATCTGGACTGTGAAAAAGATGGGAAAAACCACACAATTGTCTCCATTTCTACCACAAATTATAAAGGAGGCCTGTTAAGGTTTTTTTTTTGTTTTGTAGCAGTCATGCTCCGTAACAGTTATTCCATCCCTTTATGATAGTGCATTATAAATATTTTGCTGCTTAATTATTTTTTACTGAAATAGTGTCACAGTGACAGCAAAATGCAAATTACTTATCAATGATTTTTAAAATAAAATTTTAAAAATTGATAAATTTCTGGACAAAAAGAATATCACTGGTAAAGTATCATTGGAGAAGGATCTTGTAATGACAGTTACTGAGCAATAAAATATGATGAAAAGGAAGACAATTCATGAAGAAGACAACTAGTCCCTGATGTAGATAGGAAAAGAGAAAAATTGAAAGTAGAAATCAAATTAAGCTATTTTCTCCTGAATTGTGACTTAGAATCATAAAATCACAGAATTTTTTTGGTTGGAAGAGATCTTTAAGATAATCACATCCAACCATTAACCCAGCACTGCCAGGTCACCACTGAAACCTAAGTGCCCCATCTACACATCTTTTCAATACCTCCAGAGATGGGGACTCCACCACTGCCCTGGGCAGCCTGTTCCAGTGCTTTACAACACTTCCTCTGAAGAAATTTTTCCTAATATCCAACTGAAACCTCCCTTGGCACAGCTTTATAGCCCGTTGTCCTATACAGGAGGAGAAACCAACCCTCACCTCGCTGAAACCTCCTTTCAGGTCTCATCTCAGCCTCCTTTTCTCCCTGCTAAAGAGCCCTAGTTCCCTGATCCTTCAACAGCTTTGTTGTCCTTTGAGCACACTGCAGCACCTGTATGTGGAAGTTCCACTACGAACTTATGTCTCATTTGCAACACAGTCCAGTGGTACTGAGCAAATGGAAATAACTCTGCAGGTTTTACGAGCTTTCTTTGCTACAGTTCATTACCACAGTGAAAATTTTATTGTGGATCTAATTAACATGAACTGAAGCTAACAGGATGGTTTAAAAAACAATTGCAATTATGGTATGTTTTCTCCTCCATAAAGACATAATTGTGTGCAATTTGGCCTTTATAAATGCTTCACTCTAAAACATTTACTGTTCTTGACAACTGAAGGGGCAAAGGGTGGACAATTTCTTGCACAGCTCGCTTGCAACCACGATCACGAAAAAGAAATTCAGATACCCACTGCTCCAGAGAGTGGTAAAATTAGTTCATCCCAAGGTTATGCTGAAATCCAAACCAATTCAGTGAAGGTTCATTCATATGGCAATTTGTTGTCAGCAGTGTGGTTGTCTTCCCAGTGGAACATCTGGTAAAACATATGTTGCATCAAGGTAAAATCTTCTCAACCTTCTGGATAAACAGTTCTCAGAAGTGTAGTGCTAGTCAGGGTAAAGTGGGTCAATTATTTGTAAGAGTGTAACATTATGACAAGGAACCTCCAGGAGAGATTTAGAAGTTAATTTCCAATCTCTGAAATGAAACCAGGAACTGAAAAGACACATGACCATTTTCAAAAGAAGGCATGTATTAAGAGAAATGTCATTTGATAATAGAATAAATAATTTACCTAAACATTTTGATATACACTTGGCAGCTTATGTCTAAAGAGCTAAAGAGCACAAATACAGAAATGAAAGGGGAGGGAGGGTCAAAGAAGTGTGAGAAAATGTGGTACTAAAATGCAAGAAGAATTTGTATTTGATTAATGTCAAAAACTTCCCACAAAGAGCCTGCTAATCTCCCTTACAAATGCTCAGCTACCTAGTGATTCAACATGATTTTTGTTCTGCCCATTCCCCTTCAGCCATTTCATGCTGTATCTCAATTTGCAATTGTTAAAGGCAGCTATTAATAATGGATTAACTTTTTACTCTGCCTTTATTCTGTCTCATCTTTTAAGCTTTCAGTTCTCTAAGAGTCTGGCTTTTACAATGTGTTCAACACTGTGGATTCCTTTTCAATTCCATGTGTTTTCCTCAGCACACGATAACTT
This sequence comes from Chloroceryle amazona, assembly GCA_027560015.1. Lineage (NCBI taxonomy): Eukaryota > Metazoa > Chordata > Aves > Coraciiformes > Cerylidae > Chloroceryle > Chloroceryle amazona. The sequence continues at coordinate 14,412 of JANHFX010023870.1, forward strand.
TCAAGTGGGTAGTTACCAGTGCCAGGCAGCCCACTTACCTGTGCTACCACCCTGTCCTAACGTCCAAGCTTCTCTCATGTCCTGCATTTGCCTGGCACGCTTCTGACAGCAGATATGTGCCTCCCATGTTCACAGTTCACAGCTACACAGCTAACTCTATTTACCTATAATTCACCTGCTCCTTCTTGAAACCGAGGGAAGAAATTTTCTAGCCTCACCAATTTGTTTGCTGAGTAGTACTCTAATTCTGAGGGTCAGTACGTGTTTCTGCGGATAGGATGGTCCTGATTCTTCCTCAGGCTGGGAGCTGCCTTTTCTCACAGAGAAGCTGGTCTTCTGTCTACTTTCACATGTTGTTGCCAGAAGTCACAAGAAGTTTTGGGGATAATTCTGGAGCAAATGGAATGACTGGAGTGTAGTTACACAGGAGATAACAAAAGCACTGACAGAATGGGGTAGTGTGCACCTGGAAGTATGACTGATATTAATGCCAGCACCTAATCAGACCAGAGCTAAAACCAACCTGAGGTCATGTTCCCCTGCTGGCCACTGGAGCTGTACTCCCGACACTTCTGTAGCGAGTATGCAAGTCCAAAGGTTAGTACAGAGACATAGGTCTTAGTGTCTTCTGTGCTGCTGCTTTATAGATCCTCCTCATTGTCTGCCTGAGACTTTCTTAGCCACTATTCAGTGAGTAAAGACAGATGTACGAGAGTTAACTGACTGTGACTGTAAAGCTCCCTCAGTGATGGCAATTAGCTGTCAATGTTCTTCATGCTTTACCTGCAATCAGGACGTTGTACTCTTTCCATAACTGCATCTTACTATTGTTATTGCTGCCTTTGCCACCCCAAGCAAGACATCTGCAATGGACTTGACTCAGACTCAATTATCAGCGCGCCTGGAAAGGGTCCAGATTAGACTCTTATGAGAAGGAAGGTTCCAGAGACACTTGATTACAAATTCTTGTAAATGGGTAAGTAAAAGGAAATTGAAGATCGTGTATTTCTAGGTACTGAATATTTATAACAGTATTAGACTGTAGTAGTTTATTGCCTCTGAAAACATAAGCCTATCATTAATGATTAAAGAAGCAATCGCTGTTTTCATTAAAAAGAGGCACATTTCTACTCTTCATTTTTCAAAGAAATGTTTGAAAATGTGAATCAAGCATAATAAATGGGATGTCATTTGCCTGAGTCCACAGAGGCTGAAATAATAGCCCTGACACTGACAACATGCCCCAGGCAGCACAGTAGACATTAACTGCAAGACAGGCTTTTGAAGGAAATACGGCGAGGGAGGCTCGGTGTGTTGGGCAATGCAGACTGCAGCGGGCCCTGCTCTCCCACACAACCAGCACAACTCACTCGCTAAAGCTTCTGGGGCCTTGCTATTGCTGTCTCTGCCTCTGAGGGATGAAATGCAGCAGTTGGTGAGAGGAGATGTGTGGCTTGCTGCCACATTTGGGGAGAAGGACGTCCCGGGGGGCTGCTCTTCTCCACCGGCGCGGCAGAGAGGGTTATGGCCTAGAGTTACAAGACCAAATGTATACTTCTATCTCCTGAACACCTCAGAGGGCAGAACGTGCCTTTGAGACACTAAACAGAAAGTTCTACCTGCTACATCCAAAGGCAGGAGAAGATAGTCCAAAAGGCAAAGTCATCCTTGCATGGCAGATCTTTTGCTTCTACTGTTCATCAGGAGAATTGAGAAATACAGAAAAGCAACATTTCATGACAGGCCAGAGCTTACTAAGAAGATACTTAATAAGCCCTTGTGCAAGGATTGCACCAAACCACATGGATAAAAATATTCATTTCTGTGGCTGCATAAAGTCTAAATTCTTGTCTGAGAAGACTCAAGCCTAGTATGTGAGTTGGGAAAGCACTACAAGATAAAAAGAGCTATGACCAGTCTTAGGTACATAAACTAATGTGTCTTTTTTTTTTTCTCATTGCTTTGATTAGAATTTATTCACAATTAAATTTGTTTCCAGTTATAGAAGGAATAGATTATTACTACCACTGTATTAACAAATAGATAGAAGTATTATGGAAGACATACTCTAGAGTAAGTGAGCCATTCTAATATTTTAAAGCATCATAGGCCCTAGGATTTAGATGAAACAAAGACAAGTTTAAACTACAGGTCAAGACCGGTAGCAGGTACAGAATAAAAAACAGAATTGTACAAAATAGAATTTTTTCTTTCTTTTTTTTTTTTTCTGCATCTGAAAACTCTTGAGTCCTACATGCAGTGATTTTGTGAGTGGAGTTGGTGTGATAAGTAGTAGCCTGAAGATGCCATCTGCAGCCTGGGCACATAGGCAGTGATGTCACAAGAGTAGTGTCTGCCATGAGTAGAACAGAACAGATATTGTAGCAAAGAACAATGTGATCTGGAGCTTCCATGATGCGTGTACTGCGCAGTAGGTTAGGTGCACATTGAAACTGGACATGGAATTCTCTAGGCTGAAGCACGTGTGGGTGGGAAAAGGATGACTTTCCAAGCCTAACTTGATCTGGGAGCAGAGCCTTAGGTGAGCAGTCCTCTCTCTCTTTATCTTCTCTCTTTCTTTATTCATAGTTGCTTAGGTTTTCCAGTTCCCCAGGGATTGCTGACAGTTTAGTCAGTGAGAAAGAAAAACCTTGTAGAGATTCAAATCTTTTTTCAGATTCAGAGATAACATGCTCAGTGAAAATCTGAATATTTCTTTTATTTATCCTAGAAAAGCTTTCTCTCGTGGACTGCATTTAACTGTTTCTGCCATTGGCCTCCAGTACATAAACAGTACATCCTTCTGATCCCAGATTTATTGATGTACATGCATTCTGCATATAACAAGTTTAATGTGAGGATCACACATAAAAACTGCCTGCTATTTGGGTGGTATCTGCCCAAAGTAAGTCAGATAAGTGGTGGTGCAGCTGTGACCAGTATGGCATAGGGGACACATTCGCATACCTATATGGATCTTTTCTTCTTGCTTAAGAAAGTATGAAAATTCTGGTTGTGTGTACTTGGAATGGTATAAAATCTGCAGCATATTTCATCCGCCAACAAGTCAGACCACAGCAACCACAAAACCAAATACCTCTTCCCGCCAAAGAGAGATGGATTGTGCAGAATGCACCGGCCCTGGTACGATGGGATTGCATCTACTGCTTTGCATCTAGAAATAAATCCAACCTGTACAATTTTGGAGTAAACCTGCAGATTTATTTCAAGCGCATGCTGCATGCAACAGAAACAAGCTCATGTTGAATAAACAAAAACACAGGAAAGGTCTGAAGGTGAGACCATCCCTTAAGCCACTTTGAGTGGGCAATGGACAGACTTAGTCATGGGGACAGGTGAAATCAGGCACAGGGGAAGAGTGACCACAATGACACATTGAGATATTTCTTCCTGTGCTGGATTCAGAAGCCTCATGAATCTGATTCCAGCTTATTGGCCCAGAGGGGAACAAAAGAGTTCTTTCAGAAGTGCAGTTCTGTCTTTTATCATCAGAAAGCTTCTGTCTTAGGGTGCATTATTTCATGCACTTCCGAAGACAATCAAAACAACACCATGAAACAAAGCTTCAGAAAATATCTCCTTTATCACTTCATAATGTGCCAATAAATTTTAAGCAACAATATCCAAGTGGTTCTCTGTTTCCTGGTGGTGATGGTCTTAAATATTAATGCTGCACTTTGTGATTGATGTTTAACAGCAGAGGACATGTTCTTGGAACCGTAAGTTAGTCAGCTGGGCTTTTTGTTATCATGGGCTATATTTTCATAGCAGTGCAATGATTTTTCTTTTTTTTTGCTAGTCAATCTTTTGCTTTTCCACTGTCTCTACAGAAGGTCTCAGGTATCCTATGACATCTGTTATATTTTCATGGTCTAGGTGGAAAATCTCATGAAATTCATTGCTGTTACTTTTCCTGTTTTCTCTAGCAAAGAGAAACCATAAGTTTTGAAAGAACAAATCTGCTGATTTAATTTGAGATCAGACAGCTATCTTGTCATTTAAGTGTTGTGCAACTGCCAACCAGACAGGAAAAAAATGGTTCTTAATTTGCTAGGAAATACTCTTGTAGTAAGTCAGCTTTATATTTTATTTATGAGGAAGGCTGCATAGTAATCTATCATCTTTTTGCAGTTAGCTGCTGTTTACTGCACTATGAAATCTGGAGGTTGATCTGGTTTCAATGGCAGATTCTCTCAGTCTTTGCAGGACGTTGCTTGCCCCTCGGCTAAATTTGAGAGTGAATTGAACACTACAAGGCAGAGGTATTTTTATCTAGTGGTGTTATTTGCTAACTAGCGTGGCAGGTACCTAGCATTCATGGCAGATTTTTTTATTTTCTGACATGGAAAGTCATGAAAAATGTGACAAGGGTGAATTCAGGCCCTCACTTAGATACTGTTAACTTGCCCACACAAGTCCAGTAAGTTGAAATGCCAGTTGCAGAGCTCGTATACTCTTACCAAAGCACAGTTAATGGGGCTGGGGAATGTCAACATGAACAAACTTGAATGTACGCAAATCTTAAGGAGTGAAAGAAATCAATCTTTTTTTCTGTATGTTGTTCTTCCTGCTGTTATTCACAAACTCTGGTTTCAGCTCTTGCTAAATGCTGTGTCTTCCACAAAGTGCCAAACTGCATGTCAAGTCCTTGACAAGATTTCTCTCTTGCTGTTCAGTGATGAAATTCAGTTTTCATTGTTCACGTATCTACTGAAATTACACACTTTTTTCATCTTCTTTCCATTCAATAGTTAAATGTCTTCATCTTATAAATATCAGTTGGATAGGAAGACTCTGGATAAGTCCAAAGTGTTTTTCACTTGTGTGCGAGCCAAGTAGATCCAGCCCACACTGGCCCCAGCAGATCGTAGCGTTGTGTATTAAATAAGGTCCTTACTGCAAGAAAGCACGAGAATATTTTAGTAATCCACAATATTTAGACTCTTTCTCCAGATGAAACAGATCTATGCTTCCACAAGTTAATAAAGTTCCAAATACACTACTTGTTTTGGCTGACTTTTTGCAGTCATGGGAACTGCCAAGTCTTTGTCATCAGAGAACTCAGGTGGGACAATCTCCCTCCCCAGGGACCCCTGCCAACCAACCAGCTATCCTCTGCCTGGGGAGATCTTGTTTGCACTTTTCCGTACCTGATCTTAATGATTTGTCAAAAAGCTTTTGAAGGTAGTTTTTCTTCCTAGGAAAGGTGTCTTCTAAATTATTCTTCCCTCCTAGAAAATGTCACTTTCCACACTGCAGGTTTCACAGCAGAGTCCCTATTTACCAAGAGCACCCGTCTGCCCCGTTTCCAGCCTCAAAGCCTTAAGTCCTACCTTGTATCTTGCCTTAGCAAAAACCAGTCTCCACCCCTTATCTCCTGCCCTGCACGCATTTCCCAGCTGCCCGTCTGCCTGTCTTCCCTGTTGCTTTGCACGTCCTACACAATGGTTTGGTCTCTCCATGAGTGGTTGGAAATGAGGAGAAGCTGCCAGCAGCGAACCTGCCTCTTCTTGGTGCAGCCCATGGTGTGCTCTGATTCTGCTCCTCAAATTTGCTGCATTCTCCAGGGAAGCTTTGGATCCTTTAATAACACACCTGGTCTTTACTGCTCAGAAATGAGTGCCGTGCAACATTTGCAAGGGGTTTTAAGATTGAATTACTTTTATAAACCTGTAATGGATGATTTGCTAGATACTGTAACACATAGTGCTCCCTGAGTAGGAGAAAAATCACCCTTTGGAATCGAGTTGGTTTTTTTTTTTAATATTATGAAGGTAAGCTCTGACTGGTTTCCATGACTACCATCTACTCTACATCAGTATTCACTGTGACCAGCATTTTAAATGACCCAGGGTGAGTCCTTAGTACATGGATTCTCACCTATGACATATCGTGTCACATTAGAGAAGCGCTTTCAGCTTCTGACTGTGACATTGAGATTCGCTGTTATAAAATAATGAATAAATTAAATTCCCCCAAAATATTATACTTGAAATGCCGTGCAATCGACTGAACACCAAAGTTACAAAATGCCACAGTAAAAAATGCATATTCCCATCTGTCTGTCTTTTCAGTGTAGGTGATATACAGCTTTCTAATGACTGAGCTTCTGATAGCCATGATGTGTGCTCAGAGAAAGATGCTGCAATACAGATTTCTTACAAAGTTAGCCAGGCATATTTTCTCATGTGCTAATTACAATGCGGACACTCTGGTCATAACGGTTGAGTCAATCTCTGGTGATCATTTCCCATGAAGTTCTGTCAAGAATAACATCTTTTAAGGACTGCTGTCAATATCTAGATGTTACACATGTTGGTGTAACACACCTCTTCCCATGATAAGGCACTGATTGCTTTGTTTCTTAGACCCTGAATTGTTAGAACCTTTGAATGTCATTAATTTATTTCTTTACGCCGACAAATGTTTATAAATGAAAAAGTCAAGTGAGAAAAGGATTCTTAAGTTTTCCTGGTTTCCTAGTGAAGGATGCAGTCCAGCGTGTTGAAAGTCAACAGGCTAAATGCTGGCTGAATAGTTGGCACACATCATGTCCTGGTTCAATCTTGTGGAGCAGCGAGATGAATTCTAGTTAGCATTTTTGCACGTGTTCACAGTTGTGCCTCTCTACAACTAGAAAAAGTAGATCTTTTTTCCCCAGCCTTATTGCCTGTCCAGTTTTGAGGAGGTCTCTAGTGTACCTCTGGTATTTTACTGTGCTCACACAAGCAGAAAGAAGAGTCTTCTCAATGCTCATTGCTTACCCTAAGTATCTGATCATTATGAATCCACTGGAGCTTCATTACAACAGGAACGAGTATAATAAATTTGTTCAGTATTCATAGACATGTCTGAGGCAAGTGCTGGGGAGTTAGTTGGTATTGGGTGAGCATTAATAAGAAAATGATTTAGATGAAATGTCGCACGGTAATGAACTCCATATTAGGCAAATCAGATGTAAATGTCAACAGCGTGCTTTTTTAATGTTAATATCTGCAATAACTCACCTTATTTCTTCTTCAGCTGTGAGGGTATTTCCCATCATGGGAACGTCACATTTACATTGCTTTGACCTTTCTGTGTCAATTAGATCTTCCCCTTTTTCTCTTGTTAAGCTGTATGTAATGCTTCCAGTTGGTTACAAAACAGGGAGCAAAGTCATCTAAAATGGCTTGAAAAGCTTCTACCAGTGATTGTTTGGACACAGGGCATTCTTAGAAGATGCTCACCTTCAGCCTTTAAAATCCCAATACAACTGAGTTCCCTGTGCACCTGTTAGTCCTGAGTTGAATAAAGGAATACCTTTAAATAGTTCCCTCTTTTCTATCACACACTAAATTCCTCACTCTTCAAGGGTGTTTGTGATGTGCATCACCCAACTCATTCCATACACAAGTGAACTAATAAGAGTTTGTTGAACCTATCCAGTGAGAAAATGATAAAATCAGCACTTAATGACACTTAAGGGATGGTAACTCCTAATACTCAAAATCAAAGGTCTCTGCAAATGAATAAAAAGGGATAAAAGATGAGTTGAGATTTAAAGCATGACCAACATCATGTTTTCACTGGCAGATACACTTGCTGCCAGCACTGGCTCCTGAGAGCCTCAGGCAGAGTTTAGGGCACATGTGTCCTGTTTCCTCTACCCTCACACTGCTGAACTTGCACTCCTACCCATCATCACAGCTGCAGGGAGCCCCAGAGGCTGTATTACTGCTGATCCTCTCTCTGGAAAGGACTCTAGAGTTTATTTGGAGGGAAAACAGAACAAAAGAAATTTGGTTACCGGGTCAAGGGAAACCATGTGTGAGAGGCTGGAGTGCTGTCACCACCCTCTCCCACTAAATGCATACAGAAAAAAATCCCATCTTGACTTCATCAAGGCTTTTGACACTGTCTCCCATAACATCCTTGTGGGAAAGCTCAGGAAGTGTGGATTAGAAGAGTGGATGGTGAGATGGGTTGAGAACTGGCTGAACAACAGAGCTCAGAGGGTTGTGATCAGTGGTGCAGAGTCCAGCTGGTGACCAGTAAGTAGTGGTGTTCCCCAGGGGTCAGTTCAAGGTCCAGTCTTATTCAGCATCTTCTTCAATGACCTGGACAGAGTGTACCCTGAGCACGTTTGCTGATGATATGAAACTGTGAGGAGTGGCTGATACAGTGGAAGGCTGTGATGCCATCAAGCAAGACCTGGACAGACTGGAGAGCTGGGCAAAGGCAAATCTAATGAAGTTCAAGGAGGATAAGTGTAGAGGCCTGCACCTGGGGAGGGACAACACCATGTACGGGTACAGGTTAGGGGTAGACCCGGAAAGTGGCTCCATGGAGAGGGACCTTGGTGTCCTGTGGACAATAAGTTCTCCATGGGACAGCAGTGTGCCCTGGTGGCCAGGAGGGCCAATGGTCTCCTGGGGTGCATGAAGCAGAGTGTGTCCAGCAGCTCGAGGGAGGTTCTGCTCCACCTCTGCTCTGCACTGGTGAGACCACATCTGGAGTGTTGTGTCCAGTTCTGGGCTCCCCAGTTCAAGAGGGACAGGAAAATAACAGAAAGAGTCCAGCAGAGGCTACAAGGATGCTGAAGGGACTGGAACATCTCTCTGATGAGAAAAAGGTGAGAGCCCTGGGGCTGTTCAGCCTGGAGGAGAGAAGCCTGAGAGGGGATCTGATGAATGGTTACAAATCTCTGCAGGGTGGGTGTCAAATAGAAGGGGTCAGTTTCTTTTCAGTGGTGCCCTGGGATAGGAGGAGAGGTAAAACACAGGAATTCCACCTCACCATGAGGAAGAACTTCTTTACTGCCAGAGTGACAGAGCCTGGCCCAGGCTGCCCAGAGAGGCTGTGGAGTCTCCTGCTCTGGAGACTTTCCAGCCCCACCTG